>JAMZAV010008920.1:0-22812 GCA_024449915.1 Sweltsa coloradensis | reverse complement strand
AACCTATGTGACATGCTACCCGGCACCTCCACCATGTTCAATCGCTATGTTTTAATACCATGTTCAAGACTACTATGCATGCTACCGGACTCCCATGTTCAATCGCAGGTGTAATCTACCGTTCAAGACTACTAGCATGCTACCCGGCACTCCACCATGTGCAACCGTTATGTGTGTAATCTATAGTGTAACACTTATACGTGCTATCCGGCACCTCACCATGTTAATCGCATGGTGTAATCTCCTGTTCAAGACTACTATGCATGCTACCCGGCACCTCCACCATACTTATACAGTTTCTTATTTTGTTGCAAAATGAGGCTTAACTTAAGTACCACAAAAAATCATACCCACGTTTTAGTTTCCACAATAATATAGGACCAATATCTAGAAACAAGTCAAACAATAATTATAATAATTGCTTGGCCATTGACTTTTTCGAGTTCTCGTAATGAACCAAATTCAATGGCCAAGCAATTTTTTTTTAATGTTTTGAGTTTAAAAATTTTGCTTTTTTACTACGAAAAAGGGTTGACTTGGCGCTCGTCAACAGGCGAAATGATCTTACTTCTTTTCAATGCGAAACTAGGGAGAAAGAATGAAATGCTTGGCTCAACTTCTATATCTCGCAGCATTCACAGCCGAAGACTTTTAAAAGAGAGCTTGGATGCCGTTTTTTTTTTTTTCATGGTCATGGTCTACAACTGAAGTTATAGGCTATTGATTGTTGGATTTATGTTATATCGTATTTAAGGGGTATTCAACCGCTAAACTCAAAAAATATATTTCATTCAGGCTAGCTAGTTATGAATTTAGAAATTAACAGAAAAATTATTGGGTCCACCATTGACCCCCAAAAAATTGGCAAACGGTATTTTTCGAGCTAGGTCCCATCGGCAAAAATCTCCCATAAGAAATAACATGGGAACGATCTTCATGCCCTGTGACCTTAGTGGATGTTGATCTAAAAAAATATTGCCCATTATTGACGTACTCTACAGCTTTTTCTGTAAATCCTCTATAATATTTTGTTTTGTACTTTGGGCAAGTGGTCCAGTCAAAATATGCAGATTACCTAAAAAGGGGTGTGATTTTGGAATGCATAATTTTGCGTATTTGAGAATATTTTTGGGGCCCAGTTTCAAGACACGATGTTGTAAATGGCAATTTAGATTGGTGTGATGCTCTAGTAGGCTACCTATGTGGAACAAAAAAGCAAGTTAAAATCGATTTAAGAAATTTCTCAAACGCCAATTTTCACTATTTTCTGGATCAAAAAATTAAAAATTCGTATAAAATCACAGTTACAAGACTTACAATATAAAATTTTTTAAACGGTCATTTTAGTGTAGTATTGTGCTATAGGCTATGTGGTAAAAATAGTTTTTGGGTAATTGGGTTAATAGCCCCTTTAAATACAATGTTATCAAATTGAAACTGAACTGGCATTGGATGTGCTCCCTCACCTGAATCCACAGCAAACCCCCACAGTACAAGCCAAGAGATGTCCATCGCTTGCTAGGACTCCTTCAAGTGTAAGCGGGCACCCGTGCTGATCTATAGTGCGTGATAGCCCGTGAACACCCTCTCGATGTGGATATCGGGCAACAACTGTATATCTCACCTCTGACGAGGACGATTCTCACTGATGCCTACTATTGTGATTGAGTCCGAAGCACGAATCTGCGCCAAACAAAGCTCGTATTGAGACACGTCGTGTGTGCTGGTACGTGGGGAAGAGCGATGTGGGCTATCTACTTCAGGTGAAGGAGTTTGTCATACGTGATCATAATATAATAACAATAATTGTCTAAGGAAAACAAGATTGTGATATTTGATCATACTGTATATTTTGTCATTTTAAATGCGTTACTCCAGACAACAGCCTACACTTATTGTAGACTATAGTTGTTCTAAACGTTAAAGAACAACAAATAAATACTACGCATTACGCTTGGAAGTCTATAGGCTACAGAGGGCCACACTTGCCCTGCCCTGCATTAACTTCCTGCCCCATGGGTAGGTAAAATTAATTAAAATAAAATAATATAGTATTCATGTAAATTTAGGTCAGCGATTCTAAAGGCACACACCTTATACAAAATTTCGTAATATTTACTAACGTAAAATCTCTCCTTGCAGCTGATGGACAGTAAATAATATATTATTATTTATTACAAATTATAAGTTTATTTTATAATGTCAGTTTTAATAACAACAATGTATATCACTTGAACGAAATTGCTTCTGGTGCATGCGTTATCTGTCTGATCGGTTAGTGTCAAAGCTAAATTCTCACGAGAGTTTTTAATAGGTACTAACAACAAATCTGAGTTGTAATTTTTTTGGCAATTATTATTACCCGTGTTACAATAGATGGTGTAATTACTAACATCAACAGTAATTGTTGCGTGTTGAGCAATATATTTTCGCATGTGTTCCTACTGTTAGTGACGAAAGTTTGAAGGTATAATCATGTGGACAATTAACAAATTTAACACGCAATAACAATACGTTACATAGTATCTAGGTTTAACGCATTTATTTACAAACTTTTAATACTACGTGACAAGTAGGCATAAATAATGTAGACAGTTTACATTTCTCTCGGAAAGAAGTAAGGTACGTAACAGCCACACACATTTCAGTTGCATAAACCATGCAACTGCATGACTATTGTTTGTAAAATTTTGTTCATATGCTGCTAGTTGCGTAAGCGTTGTGAAAGTTGTTAGTTGTGTAGAAAGATTGACATGTTGAATCTATGTTTTACCCATAGATACTAACTAGGAAAACGCTTAAATCCCGCCGCGTTGATGGATGAGCTTTTTTGTAAGTTTTTAGTTTGCGTAGGACCACTTTTCCTTTGCAAGTGCTTTTTGAATGCATTGTAGGTAATTGTCGTCAATTTTCTATTGTTACTTGTTAATTGTTATTATAGCCCTTATGAAAAATGTACTATTCAACATGTATAGTTTTTTCGCTTTCCTATTGACAGTGAATAGTTTTAAATATTTACTATTGCACAGCAATAGTATTTTGTTTTAAGTAGTCAAGATGAATAGTTTTTTTCAATTAACTATTCAAAGTGAATAGTTTTTATAGGTTTACTATTGCCTGCCAATAGTATTTCGTTTTTAATAAAAGGTTGTGAATAGTTTTTTCATTTAACTATGAGAGTGAAAAGGTTTTATGTTTTTACTATTGGGGTAGAATAGTATTTTGCATTTACTTTTGGACATAGATATATATTTATATTTCACTATTGAGAGCTAGCAGTTGTAGAGCTTTATATTCGTAATCAATAGTTTTTCTTTGTAATGCTGAATGACTTGCTTACTCCTTTGCTGTGTACTTGTTCATTATAACCCCCCCCCCCCCAACCCCCCCAAAAAAGGGTTTGTGGGGTTGGGGGGGGGGGCGAAAACGCCGGGGGGGGGGTGGGCTAGCTGACCACGGCAACGCAATGACAACGGCGCTTCTTTCCTTTTCGGGAAGGGGGGGGGGGGGGGGGGGGGGCCCTTTGCTAATCGTTAATTTTTATTATTTGAATAATCGGTCTTAATTTTACCTTCGGACTGAAAAGTTGTGTGTTTGTATTTATGGATTAACAGAATAAAATATTGTTTTATTTGATTGAACAATAATAACAATTATTAATTTTAATCATAATTTTTTGCCAATGTAATGTCGTCTGTAAAACGTTAATAATAAAGACTATTTTAAGAGTCTGCAATAGAAGTGTAATTTTGGAACTCTTCCTGAAGCCAGTTCTTATCAGATTGCTATCAGATTTTGCATGTAGCTTTTGGTCACGTATATACAGTCTTCTATAGTGGCACAGTTATTTTTAAACAATTAAAAATTAAACTCAATAAATAAAATTTATTTTTAGAATTTTGAAAATCATTAAAATTAATAAAAATTTATTTGTGCATAATGCTCAACAATGTTCTGTAATCTTTTACTATAGAAGAGTGACCATATCCTTTCTTGACAATAAGCCTATGCAAAATTGAACATCGATCGGATGACAACTGGAAGCAGGAATAGTTCCCAAAAAAGTTTCAAATAGGTATAGTTGACTCTTAACGCATCACGTGTATAAATTATTAAACCATATTTTGCATATGAGTAAACTTATTATAAGTAACTATGTATTATATTGCGCCAGTCACAAGCTTTCTTTGTTGGACTTATTTTATTTTATTATGCCTACCATGGAAAAAAAGAAGAAAATAAAACACCTTCGTCGAGCCACGAACCCCAACCATCTACGTGGCTGAGCAGAGCATTGCCCACTAGACCAACCAGGCCATGCTAACAGTTTTATTTTGTTCTTAGTAAATACAGATTTTAAAAAAAAATTGCTTTGTATTTTGATTAAACTAACTAAACGAAAAAAGCGTAAAATTGCGATTTTCACGAGAAATATTTTTTCGATTACGCTCAAGTTTCACCCGAGTATATTAATTCAAAAAATTAAGGTTCTGTGAAAAAATAATTACAATCGGATAAAGCATGTCGGTGTTATAAGTCGAAGAAATTTAAAAAATCGAAAAAAATCGTAAAATTGCGATTATCATGAAAAATAATTTTTCGATTCCGCTCAAATTTCACACGGATATATCAATTCATAAAATTAAGGTTCTGTAAACAAAAGATTACAATCGAATAAAGCATGTCGGTGTTATAAGTCAAAGAAATAAAAAAAATAAAAAAAAATCGTAAAACTTCGAATATCATGAAAAAAAAATTTCGATTCCACTCAAATTTCACACGAAAATATTAAATCATAAAATAAAGGTTCTGTGAAAAAATCATTATAATCGGGTAAAGCATGCAGGTGTTATAAGTCAGAGAAATATTTTAAAAATCGAAAAAAATCTTAAAATTGCGGTTTTTATGAGAAATAATTTTTCGATTGCGCTCAAAAACGTGGCAGTCGAAGATTTCGAAGGCCTATAGAAAATTTTATCGCAATTGGAGTATTGGTTTAGCCGGAATCGTGTTAACAAACACACAAAAATACAATTAAAAAAGGAAAAAAGGGGGGGGGGAACATGCTGGATTTTTTTCTCTAGTGTAGTGAAATGGAATCTTCGCTACGCTCACCCAATAAAAGGTTTAAACTTGAGAGTGTAGAAACAGATCATTTGTATTTGTTCATCATACGCCCGTAAATTAAATGTGAGTCGGGATATTGTTTATTTGTTTATTTATTTGTCAAGATTGCCGCACTGGAAGTTACACATTTTTCTGTTGAATGTTGGCTACACTGGCCTGGCTACGCCGAAAAATCGAGCATGGTAATGGCGGCGAGGCAGTTTACGTGTTGTTCCTAATAATTTTAATATATATAGGCCTACATGTGGTATTTTATTTTCCTGTTATTGAGAAGTGATGTGACATATTATTATGAGTGTTGGTGATCGCTTTTGCGTTTATGGCGAGCATATGCAATAGTTTTACCGCGAGTGTTAATTAGCCCAGCAGGTGTTGGCGTGTTGTGACTACAAGCTCAAAACCCCGAAAAGGCCTATAGCCTATTCTTCACGTTACCACGTTACGGGTTTCTACAAATTGCATAATATTATGCTGGATCATTAAGGTAAGAGCTTCTTTTAAAAGCCTAGTGACTAGTGAGGGTGTAGACCTAGGGCCTTGGCCCTAGGCTAGGCCTAGGTAATGCATATGGTTCTAGACCCTAGGCTAGGCATAGGCCTAGGCTAGGCTCCCACGGATCCGGGAAATGCCTAGGCCTACGCTAAGCTCTGCGAAATTAAGCACGAATTAAAGTTGTCTCTTCTAAGGGCTAGGCCTAGGCCAACGAGTCCCTAGGGAGTTGGAGTTCGCCATGCTCTCGGCCACGCATATTTCCAAGAGTGGCCAAGATAGGCATAGGCCTAGGCTAGGCCTAGCCCTAGCCCTAGCCCTAGTCGCCCTGGTGATAAATATTTTCTAATTTCAAAGGACCACTATTTTATTAGTCTAGGCCTTCGCTTTGTGTAGGCCTACACCTTCATAGCTGTGTCTAGTACTGCCCTATATGCCTAGGGCCTATGGCTTTACACCCTGCTGAAAAATCTTGGTAAGATTGTATTGTAAGATCTTGTATCATTCTTGCCAAGATCTTGCAAGATTTTGTAAAATCTTGGCAAGATCTTGTTAAATCTTGACAAGATTGTGGTTGGTCTATTTATGCGGTAGGCCTTCTTGATGCAATTTCGATTTACACATTATGCCACCTTCCTTATTAGATGTTACCCATGGCTTATTAATCTAGACCTTAGGCCCCTACCTATGAACAAGAACATAAAGCAAGTAAGCTTTCATGCAGGCCAGGGCAAACATATGCCTAGGCCTAGTGCCAACCTTATTAGGCCTACTACCGGTATTGGATGTTTATTCATGGCTTGTTAATTTAGGCCCAAAAAACCGGGCCCGTGGGCTAGGGCAAACGCAGGCCTAGCCCTATAGTGCAAGGCATAAGACTTTAAGTCAACTGACATCTAAGCCTACTACAAGTAGGCCTAGTGGTTGTAAATACTTTCACATAGGCCTAGTCTGAGGCCTGTAAAAGACATGGCAGCTATCTGTAGCTATTTATGTGCATGTATATACCAGGTCTATTTTTCAACTGTCTTCTCCAGTTCTAAATAAACTGAATCAATCAGACAGCACAAATGTAGGCCTAAGCTTGTTTGATGTAGGCCTACCTAACTGTTAGTGATGAGGTTCAAGATACTAGCACCAGGTGGCAGATTTTGACAAGATCTTGTTTGTATCTTGTTTCTAGCCAAGATCATGCCAAGAATATTCTTGTCAAGAATCTTTGCAAGAAATGAACAAGATCTTATTTCAATGCAATACCTTGGCAAGATCTTACAAAATACAAGTTCTTGTCAAGTCAAGATCTTGCAAGATCTTGACAAGAATTTTCACTGGGGCAGAAGGCCTAACCCTGGCCTAATTTAAATCATTTGTTTTAACTAGGTAGACTATTAGGCTTGGCCAATGGAAATTTACTAAAATACTAGTAAGCTAGTCTCAAACTGTGTCTGTAGGGCCTACTACATCACAGTCTTTTTTTTATTCTTTGGTCTACAAGGAAGGTAGGCCTACAGTGTAAGATGACCTTGGCCTACTCTTGACCTTGATAATAATTTAGGCTATAGTAGTCTTGAAAGTCCTCTTACAGTTCTAGCAATACCCTACCTGTCTAGATTTGAATTAAATAATTAGGCCTAAGTTGTAGGCAAATTAAGAAATTTGACTGAAAAATGTGTAGCCTAGCCTTAGGCTTAGGTAGGCTATATCAAACAATTTAGACCTAAAAAGATTATTTAAAGGTCCAAGGCTCACCAAATATTAATGTTCATCAACATATTCTATGGAAGGAATACACGGTTTTTCACATCTAGGCCTATCTTGAGCACGAGTATAGCCAATATCAATTACCAGTAGCCTACATTCAACTTGGCCTATGTTAATGTAGGTACGGTACATGTAATTTAAGGCTTAAGGGATATAGACCTAGGCCTACCATAGTAAACATTCAAAATGATAGCTTTTTATGTCAGCTGCTGTGACCCTTGGGCCTACCGTAGGCCTACAGATACACATAGCCTAGATTTATGGTCCGGATAAATTATTTCAAAGTTTACTGTCTATGGCTTCTAGGACTGGGGATAGTACAAAAGTATTTTTTTTTAAATTTTAACTATAGCCCTATAGGCCTCTGCCCTATTGACTTAAATGTTGGGCTATGAAAGAAAAGATTGTCTAAAGAGTTCAATTCTTCTTAGAAAAAAAATCAGGTAGGCCTAGGCCTACCAGTAATGTCAGGGTAACTAGAAATATCTGAGATTTTGTTGTCTCCATAAAACTAAACACTTGAGGCCAATGTAATGCTAAGAAAATTAAATAAAAACAGTAGGCCTAGCCTAATACAAACTAGGCCTAAGAAAACTAAAATTGCAAGAATTACCGGTAGCCTACGGTAGGCCTACATGTAGTTTCCAGCGACTCGGAACATGCTGAAACGCATTGTTGTAGCGTACATTACCACTACCACGCAAAACGTTCATGTACTTTTAGGCCTTAGGGGTGTAGGCCTACCGTAGTTAACATTAAAAATGATTGCTTAGGCCTCTCAGTTTTAAGTCAGCTGCTGTGATCCTAAGATTTAGGGATTGAACAAAAATAACCACTTTTTCAATTTATGCTTCAATTCGAGCAAAATTTATTTGGTAGGCCTACCGTAGGCCTACAGCTGCACAAATGATTTATGGTCCGGATAAATTATTTTAAGTTAACTGTCTACTAGGACTAGGCCCTATAATATAATTTAAAAGATTACAAAAAACAAGACAAGACTTCAGTTACCTCGCGTCTGAGGAAGGCCACGGATGTGGCAGAAATATAACGCAACGGGTGAGTTTGTGTTGGATAATTTTTAACCGTGTATTGTTCAGTCGAGTGGTTTTGTTTTTAATATTTTCCGGTTAACAAGTTCTGGTGTATAATATTAAAAGATTACCTTACAATGCCTCCATATTAGAAAAAGTCAGGTAGTGTCAGAGGAACTAGAAATCTGAGATTTTGTTGTAGACTAGGTTACCAACTCCATACCAACTCCATAAAACTAAAAACTTTAAGACAAATTTTATGATATGAAAATTAAATAGAAACAGTAGGCCTAGCTTCTACAAAAATAGCCATAACAAAAACTAAATTTGCAGGCATAACGGTGGCCTACATGTAGTTTCCAGCGACTCGGAACATGCTGAAATGCGTAACATAACATAACATTGCTTAACGGTTGCAAATGGGCCCTTCCGCCCGGTGGCAACCACTCACTCCCCCCAGACCTAATTACTGTCCCCCCCTAAAAATGATCTAAATTCCCTTAAAGACCCACTACCTACAATATCCCCCGGCAAGTCATTCCATTCCCTAACAGTCCTTTCCATGAAACCATACCGCCCAGAATCCGTTCTTACTACTTGACGCTGGAACTTCCATGAATGATCCCCCCTTCCCCTGTAAAGCCCCTCTTGTAGCCTATTGCGGATGTCCCCCCACCCCTACTTCCCCTAGCCGCCCTGTACATATTGCACAACCTAACCTCCCTTCTTCTTCCCTCTAATGACTCCCACCCCAACTCTCCTAACATTGCAGTGACACTGTCATATACTCTCTCTACATTCCTCTTATCATCCTCTTCCCACCGCCACCGCCTAACCTTTCCCGTAACCCTTCTTGCCGCCCTACGTTGGACTTTCTCTACTTCCAAAACCTCCCCCAACTTATACGGATCCCATGCCGCCGCCCCATACTCCAGGACAGGTCTAACCACTACCTTATATGCCCGATCTTTAACCTCCGGCTGGTCCCTCTTAGATTTCTCATAACAAAACCCAGAGCCCTATTTCCCTTCTTAACAACTTCTTGCACCTGATCCCCCAACCCAAATCCCTGCCAACATCACCCCTAAGTACTTATACGTTCCTACTTTCTCCATAACAGCCCCATTAAAGTGTATGTCCTACCTACCTTAATTATTCTTCGCGAGAAACCAACCACCTTACATTTACCTATGTTCAAACCCATCTTATTTGCTGTGACCCATTCCTCTATTACCCCCAGATCTGCCTGCAACAACCTAACATCCTCAATCCCCCTTATTGCTCTATACAAAACACAATCATCTGCAAATAATCTTATTCTTGATGTTATTCCCTGCCCTATGTCATTTATAAACATAATAAACAACAAAGGTCCTAACACTGAGCCCTGCGGTACCCCCGATGTAACCTCTATACTATGTGACAAGGTACCCCCAACCCTAACCCTCTGAGACCTACCTCTCAAGAAATCTCCAACCCACCTCACCACTCCTTTATCCCCCACCACATTGTTTACCTTCTCCATTAGCAAATCGTGCGAGACTTTATCAAAGCCTTTTCAAAATCTAGAAAAACAGCATCTACTTCCCCCCACTGTCCAAAATGTCCCAATATCCTGAACTAATCCTACCAGTTGAGTGTCACAAGAAAAACCTTCCCTGAAACCATGTTGAGCATCCGTGAACCACGCCTCCCCTTCCAATGAGTTCCTAACATAGTCTGCAACTACCCTCTCCATAATTTTGCTCCCTACTGAAGTCAAGCTAACTGGCCTATAATTTCCTATTGTACATCTATCGCCCCCTTATGAATTGGCACCACGAGCCCCCCCTCCAACCTTCAGGGATCTTACCCTCACTTAAAGACTTTCTACATACATCCCCTAGAAACCTTACCGCGGCATCACCCCCAATTTTTAAAAATCTGCACCCCAAGCCGTCCTGCCCTGGAGCCTTTCCTACAACCATCTTACTCAACACCCTCTTTACATCCCTATCTGAAATTGTGAGTGGGGTGTCCCCCCTTTCCCCTTGCCACTGCTCTCCTGTATCCCTATTCTCCTGAAACACCCCCCCATAATAGGAATTTAAAGCCTCCGCCTTATCCTGGTCGCTAACGTATATCCTTTCCCCCTCCCCCTTAAGAGTAGGTATTGCCACCCGTCCTTTTTGTCCCCTTAAGTGCTTGTATAAACTTGTCCCGCTGTCCCTAATTCCCCGGTCCCCATCCATTAACCTCATCATATAATCGTCCTAGCGTCAACCTTAGCCCTTTCAAGTATCTCCTCCCATTCCTTAAGCTTTTTCCTCCCCCCCCCAGTCCTCCGCTACTTCCCATACACGCTCCTACATTTCTCTTCAACCATCTAATTCTTCTATTGTAATAAACCGGATCCCCATTTTCCCTTTTGCTACATGCGGTACAAACCTTTCCAAAGAGCCCTAAATATATCTAGAAAAACTTTCCCACATCTCATTTACCCCCCTTTCCTCCCGAGACCACTCCTCATACATTCTTCCTAATTCTTCTTGAAAACCCTTGAACATCTGCCCTATCATACCGCCTCATCAACTTACCCCCAATTTGATCCCCACCTCCCTCGTCACCATGCCCTACTAACGCTAACTCAACTATTGGGACTCTGTGGTCACTATCCCCTCTACAACCTCGGACCTGACTAAAACCTCTTCCGGCCTAACTAATATTACATCTAAAATATTATTTTCCCCCCTTCCGGTGTCCCTTGTACCCTCCCCTACAGCCTGTATAAACCCTCATTAACTACCATACAAGCCCACTCCTGCTTCCTACCTCCTACATCCTCTCTCCCCCCTTCCCAATGCACCCCGGGCAAGTTTAGATCCCCTGCTATAACCAACACTCTATCCTTACTACGCACTACTACCTCCTCTAGCTTATTTAAAACCTCCCATTCCCCATTATCACTAGGTCTATACACGCCTACCACATCCATGGAAGTTCCCCTCCCCAAGGTAACCCTAACACCCAGCATCTCAACCACCTCATCTGACCACAACAGTCTCCCCCTAAGCTCATGCCTACAAACTATCATCACACCCCCCCATACTTATTCTATCCTCCTGAATATATCATACCCTTGACGGCTAACCTCCCCATCATAAATGTCATCATTCAACCCTGTTTCCACACACACAATCACATCAGGCTCATATACCTCAATCAGACCCACAGCTTTTCAACTCTTTCCCCTCCCTAATACTCCTACAATTAACAGTCATAACCTTAACCCCTTGCTTCCTTTCCCCTTACCCCTCCTGCATGGCCCCCCGCCTGGTCACTTAAGATTCTCAGCAACCCTGACAAAAAGTCTACCAAGTTCCCTACCCCCCTCCTTAACTAAGTGCAATCCGTCCCTTGCCAAGAATCTTCTACCTACCCATGATCTGCTATTTACAAATAACGCACCCTGCTCATCACACACATCAGCCACACACTCATTCACCTCATCTATTAGCTCCCTCCTAATCCCTCTCCCATCCTCCCTATCCAGAATACCAGCCACAACCACCCTTGCCTGCCTATACTTTCCCTGCACCACTGTCACTAACTCCTTCACCCTCCCTGCCACATCCCTTGCATTCACACCCGCACCAAGATCATTTGTACCCACATTCAGCATCACTACACTCACTCTCTCACTACCCCTTCTACGCCTAACAATCTCAGTCATCTCACTCACTCTAATCCCACCATACACCTCAACCTCCCCACCACTTGCCTGCCACTCCCGAGCTGCCCCCCTAATCATTGAATCCCCCATTAGTAGTGTCTCCCTGTGTTGGCCCATCTCCCCACCATTCCCTACACTTAACCCTTTCCTAACGTTTCCCTCGCTAACATGCCCTAACACTCGATCAGCTTCCTTACTTCCCCCCTTCGCATCCCCTTCCCAACATTCAACCAAACCTCATTCTCTTCCAGCTCACCCCCTTGCATCGCCCCTCCAACTGTACCTGGCACCTCTGCTACTCCATCAGCCCCTGCACCCTCTACCCCCGTGTCTAACACCCCACCAGAACCTGAAACTAAACCTAAACTTAGGCCTACACCCCCAACTTCACTCACACTCACGCCCTTATTTTCCCCCATAACCTGCTCACGCACACTCAAACTCCCACAATCCCTAAGCACATCCCCCTTGCATCCAGTCCCTAGGCCTAGGCCTACTTCCCTACTCCTCAGGCACTCTAGTTCCTTCTTCACATCTTGTACACACCCTTGCTCACCCCACCACACCCTATGTGGAACCACATCTCACACTCTCCCTCACACCCTACCGCGGCATCAGACTCAACTACTATCACCCCACACCCCTTACAAAAACTATGCTTACTCATCTCACAATTAACTAGAACTAGGCCCTAGCAATAAAATAAAGAATAAACAAACACGCCTAGGCCTACTGCCTAGCCTAACTCAAGAAATGAAAAACCGAAAACCACGTGCGCCTAGGACTACACTTTCAAGCACCTACACTAACTAAGAACTAACTAAAAACACTCCTAACAGTACCCCTAGGGCCTAATAGAATAATTATACCCAAACACACAGTAGGCCTATGTGCTAAACACGTCTAGGCCTAGCCCTGTGGCCTAGGCCTATCTTAACCTAAAACGCGTGAATGTAAACACCACCGCCTAGCTAGTCTAGGCCTAATTTTCAAACACCTACAGCTTCCCTAAAAGTCACTAAAAATCACTCCTAACAATAACACTTCAATATAATCACTAACTGCTTAAGAAACAATACGCAAAACACTCAAGAACACGCAAAAGACCTCCCAAATAACTTAATTTTGGGAGCGCTCCAGATACCGCACGTCACACGGCCGCCATCTTGCCCTACTCTTGTACTCGCGTTGTTGTAGCGTAGGCCTACATTACAACTACCTACACAAAATGTTCATGTAGGCCTAATTTTATGGTTAAAGGGTGTAGGCCTACCGTAGTTAACATTAAAAATGATTGCTTATCATATCAACTGCTGTGATCCTACAATTTGGAAATAGAGAAAAAAAACAAAATTTTAAAATATGTCGAATCGTCGATTCAAGCAAAATTTATCTGGTACATTAGGCCTACAGCTGCAGGTAGATTTATGGTCTGCACATTCCTAAAGCCTAGCCCCACAGTATTAAAATTTTACTGCCTATGGCTTCTTCTTCTAGGGCTATGACACAATTTATTTTTAAAGAGAAGATTATCTTTCAATGCCTCCGGTTTTTAGAAAAAGTTGGGTTCTGGTAATGTCAGGGGAACTAGAAATCAAGGATTTTGTTGTAGACTAGGTCTAGGCCTACCTACTCCATAACATTACAAACTTTAAGCCAATGTGATGCTATAAAAATTAAATAAAAACTGTAGGCATAATACAAATAACAAAACAAAAATGGTACATAGACATTTTTACATAGGCCCAGGGCTACATAATTGCCTTTTCCATTGAGATTAAATTTAGCTCTTATGCCCATAGTTGTAGGTTTAGTTTGTAGTCTAGGGCCTAGGTCCCAATGAGGGTTAAAATTAACTACTCTAAAGACATAGGCCTAAGCCTACAATTTTTGTAGGACCTAGGCTATGTTGGTAGTAAACTGTTATTCCAATTTTTTAAATTCTGAACAAGATTTTCTTGTTTACAGGTACTTTCCCAGGATGGTGCCCAAGAGAATTTCAGAGAAGAATCAATAAAAGCGTCCACGGGAAGTTTGTCGTCAATCCTGTGTCAAATTTGCACAAAAGTCATTTACTTTATGTACATTGTCTATGAAGTGAAGTCAAACAAAACAAAGCCAATAAAATTATCCTAATCAATTATTTCAGGATCTTTGTGTGACAATTTTATAGTTACCTTAATTGGCAACTGGAATACTTTGAAGTCAATAATTTTGAAATCTAAATCAATATCAGGCCTAAACCAACTTAAATTTAGGAATATTATATTAAATGCAGTCGAATTAACATAATTAGTTATTGTTGTATGAAATTTAATAATGTCAGGTTCACATGCATACAGTGACATAAAATGGTATAATTTCTGAGATGAGCAACCTTCGCACCTGATAAGTACCTAACCTGTTACCAAAATTGTTTAATTGACTTTAAAGTTGCAGTGCAAAATCCCACGTTTTAAATAACTCCTTTAATCGATGTATTAATAGTTTAAAGTAGGATATTAACCTACCTTTCCTACAATTTTTCAGGAACCACAAAACCATGCTTATTCACCTTTTGGTAGTTAAGCATGATATTGTTTAGTAGATAACCTTGTTGTTATTTACCAGTAGTAACTATTCGAAATAAGTCAATAATTCCTACTGGTAAAAACACAAAAGTTAAAATATTGATTATAATTGCAAATAGTTGACTTTTGACCAAATCAATAGTTTACTATTGACCAAATCAATAGTTAACTATTGAATAAATCAATAGTGAACTATTGAATAAATCAATAGTGAACTATTGACCAAATCAATAGTTTACTATTAGTTACTGCCAATAGTTAACTATTAACAGTTATCAATAGTTTACTATTGGATGGTTGTCAATAGTTTACTATTGGATGGTTGTCAATAGTAAACTATTGGATTGTTATCAATAGTGAACGTCAATAGTTTGTCTCAATAGTTTGTCCAAATTAACTATTGGTTGAAATACTATTGAGTTCTCAATAGTTTCTCAATAGTTATTTTTCATAAGGGAGACCTAAAAAACATATTAAAACCTTTATTTCTATGGATTCTGGCCAACTTTTTGATCTTTTTCTTTCAAAAGGTACTACATCACCATAACCTTAATGTTCATGTAAAATATGAACGTTGTAGCCCCACCCGTTTGGTCAAAATTGGCCCTAATGTCACGAAAATATCGCACTAAAAATTGAAAAAAATCGTAAAAGTACGATATTCATGAGAAAATATTTCTTCGATTGTACCCAAAAACGTGGCATGTCTAAGCTCAGAGATTTCGAAGGTCCCCTCCAATTTTCATCAAGATCGCTTATGCCGTTTGCCCGGTATCGTGCGAACAAAAAGAAAAAAACAAAAAAAGCAAACAAAAAAAACACCCGAGCTAAATTTTTTTGGGGGTCAGTGAAATTGAAGTATTCGCTTCGCTCTTCCAATAAGTACCATAGTTTAGATCTCGTTACAACAATGATAACATATTATGTGTTTGAAAATTGCGTGTTGATGTTTTATGTTTATTATTTTTTCTCATTTGTACCGACGGACCAAACTTTGTGCGACACAATCTTGAAAGTTTATCCTATTAATTAGGGGCTCTTTAACAGCATCGTGTACGACTGGACGAAGTTCAAAATTACAATCAAATGAGCTCGAGAACGCCAAAATTCTAGCCGAAAATATGCTTTTTGGATGAGCGAAGCGAAGACTTCAATTTCACTGACCCATCAAAAAAATTTAGCTCCACTGTTTTTTTTTTTTCTTTTTTTTTCTGTCTGTTTGTTCGCTCTCTACCCGGCAAACGGCGTATGCGATCTTGACGAAAATTGGAGGGGACCTTCGAAATCTCTGAACTTAGTCATGCCACGTTTTTGGGGTTAATCGAAGAAATATTTCTCATGAATAGAGTACTTTTACGATTTTTTTTCGATTTTTGTGCGATATTTTCGTGACATTTGCGCCGATTCTGACCAAACGGGTGGGGCTACAACATTTATATTTCACATGGACACTAAGGTTATGGTGATGTAGTACCTTTTGAAAGAAAAAGTTGAAAAAGTTAGCCAGAATCCATAAAAATAAAGGTTTTAACATCAGTTTTTTGACAAGTTACAATAGAATTTTGACAACAATCAACTACAATGTGTTCAAAAAGAACTTCAAAAGTAATAACATCCCACGCAAACTAAAAACTTATTAAAAAAGCTCATCCATCAACGCGACTAAAAAAAGCGTTCGCGAAGCGGCCTAGTGTAATCGAATTACGTCTACATTTTTCAATCGGGTTCGACGATTGTTTAGTGTTTGTCCTGTTCAGTTACTCAAAAGACAATGGAAAGAAGGCGTCTACGAGAAATAATAATTAAGTTATCGATCTGAGAATGAAAACAAACCTTCTGCATGTCATCCGAGAACAATGACGTACACAAGCTTAAAGCGCATTATGTCATTGTCCGAGAAGGACGAAAGCTATTGAGTCGAGAAGCTGACACCGCACCCAATCAACCCCAAAATGCATGCTTGCTTGCTTGTGTTTATTATAACTGTCAGTTACATAAAGGCCCCTAGGTCATAAAATCTTGTATAATTTTAAATCACTTTTCTCATGATGAATTCTATTCAAAACAAATACGTCAACGAATACGATCCAGAAAGAATGCAACTAAAACTATAGAGGCCGCTTCGCGATTGCTTTTTTTAGTCGCGTTGATGGATGAGCTTTTTGTATGTTTTTGGTATGCGTGTGATCTCTTTATTTTTTCCTGTCCCATTGCAAAATCATTTTTGTTAAATTAGGATAATTTTTATAAAGTAAAGTAAAAGTATTAAAATCTATGGTAATACCACAAAGGTAATACCAATTCATAGATTGTAAAATATCTCGAGGCCAGAAGACTTTCTTTTTCTACGCATTGTAGGTGATTGTTGTCAAGTTTCTATAAACCTTTGTTTCTATGTATACTGGCTAACTTTTTCAACTTTATCTTTCAAAGTGTACATCACCATTACCTTAATGTCCATGTAAAATACTAGGCCGCTTCGCGAACTCTTTTTTATTCGCGTTGATGGATGAGCTTTTTTTTTGTAAGTTTTTCGTTTGCGTGGGATCTCTTTACTTTTGCAAGTGTTTTTTGAACGCATTGTAGGTGATTGTTTTCAAGTTTCTATTGTTACTTGTTAATTGTTATTATATACATATAGAAATCATATTAAAACCTTTAATCTATGGATTCTGGCTAACTTTTCCAACTTTTTCTTTCGAAAAGGCAATATATCACCATCACTTTAATGTCCATGAAAATATGAACGTTGTATCACCACCCGTTTAGTCAGAATCGGCCCAAATATCACGGAAATGTCGCATTAAAAATCGAAAAAAATCGTAAAAGTACGATATTCATGAGAAATATTTCTTCGATTATACCCAAAAACGTTGACAGGTCTAAGTTTAGAGATTTTGAAGGTCCCCTCCATTTTTCATCAAGATTGTATATGCCGTTTGACCGGTAGAACGCGTACAAACAGACAGACAGAAAAACAAACAGACAAACACAAACAACTAATAAACACAAACAAACCCCCGAGCATTTTTTTTTTTTTTGGGGGGGGGGGGGGGGGTCAATGAAATTGAAGTCTTCGCTTCGCTCATCCAATGAACGTTGTAGTCCCACCCGTTTAGTCAGAATCTGCCAAATATCACGAAAACATCGCATTAAAAAATCGGAAAAAATCGGAAGAAAAGATATTCACAATAAATATTTCTTTGATTGTACCCAAAAACTTGTCAGATCTAAGTTTAGAGATTTCGAAGGTCCCCTCCAATTATTTTCATCAAGATCGCATATGCCGTTTGCCCGGTCGAGCGCGAACAAACAGACAAAAAACAAACAAACAAAAAAAACACCCTATAGCTATTTTTTTTTGGGAGGGGGTAGTGAAATTGAAGTCTTTGCTTCGCTCATTCAATTAATTCAAATAAGAATTCCGTGTAGCAATGAATAATAATAATAATATGTTGGCATGACTGTTCATTAGGATGAGGAGAAGGGAGCCCCCCCCCCCCTCCTCCCTTGATAGATCCATGTTTTTTGTTTTCATCTCTGGCTTACTTTGAGTCGGCAGTGATTTTGATTTTTTTTATACGGTACCTAGTAACTACATTGTTTTCAGTAGCTTTTGTGTTGTCACGATCAAGCCTTAAATCAGCTTGACATAGACTAGAAAGAGGGGCATGTTTTCTGCCCCGCTCTCTCCATGGTTTAGCACCACCTTGAGCTAGATCCATGGTTTTTGTTTTATTTCTTAAATAGTATGCATTTATAACTAAGCCGCTTCGCGAACGATTTTTTAGCCGCGTTGATGGATGAGCTTTTTCGTAAGTTTTTAGTTTGCGTGGGATCTCTTTACTTGTGAAAGTGTTTTTTGAACGCTTTGCAGGTGATTGTTGTCAAGTTTCTATTGTGACTTGTAAATTGTTATTATATACCTAAAAAAAACTCATATTAAAACCTTTATTTTATGGATTCTGGCTAACTTTTTCAACTTTTTCATTCGAAAGGCAATACATCACCACCTTAATGTCCATGGAAAATATGATCGTTGTAGCCAAACCCGTTTGGTCAGAATCGGCCAAAATGTCACAAAAATATCGCATTCAAAATCGAAAAAAATCGTAAAAGTACGATATCATGAGAAATATTTTTTCGATTGTACCAAAAAAACGTGGCAGGTCTAAGTTGAGAGATTTCGAAGGTCCCCTTCAATTTTCATCAAGATCGCATTATATGCCGTTAGCCCGGTAGAGAACGATCAAACAGACAAAAAAAAAACAAAACAAAAAACACCGGAGCTAATTTTTTGGGAGGTCAGTGAAATTGAAGTCTTCGCTTCGCTCATCCAATAAATCAATAGCAATTTTATATTTTTGATTAAGTTACACTTGTAAGGTATATTTTCAATAAAACAGGGATTTAGTGAAAAATTGGCCCAGATAGTATTTATTTACATTTCATATTTTTCTGTAATAGAGTGCTTTTGTATAATAATAATGACAAGTATTAGCTTTTAAACAAAATGTGCAACCGTTGCATATGGGCTCGGCACATTGCAGGGCGGAGATGCCTTAAAGTTACAACACTTCTTCTATTCAAGGATGCACATGTGAGGTATTCATTGTCAAATAAACTGATAACACACTTATACAAAAAAGTTGTTAAAGGCCTTCAGCAGTTCCATTAGCAAATCAGGTTGTGGGTGGTATGTTGTTCGTCTGATGTAAGCAGGTATGATGGCTAAGCCTGGTGCTTTCATAAAGTCATCCACAGCTGATGAGAAGTCCTGCGCTGTAACAGAAAGTAAGATAGTTTAGTTAATCAACAAATTGTTTTGGGAGTGTGCAAGAATTTCAAAAAACACTACTATTAACGGGTGCTGGTGGGTTTTAGACTATGAACGATAAAAAACTGTTTTAAATTTAAAAAAAAGTTTTATTCTTTATGAAATCTATATGTAGCACAAAACTAATGTGCTATTTAAATCCGCCGTCGTAACCAGAAACGCACTCAATTGGTCTGACGTCACCTGCCATGATGAAATACGGTTGGTTTTGATTGGTTGCTTTTGTCCAAAAACATAATCTTTAGACAATGTAATGTCCCGAAAACCGTCTAATATTATGGATATTGTTGTGATTAATTTTATTCAAATTCAAGTTTATAGGAAAGTCAAATTATCACCGTGGGGACTTCAACTATCCTTTCATAGGATTGTTTTGAAAAGACATCGAAGATCATACAAAGGCTAGCTTTACAAAAGCACTTATGACCAAATGCCACATATGAAGTAGTTTGATGTCCTATACCGACACTTACCCTAGAAATCTCCTACGGGTTAGCGCATCTTCCCATGAACAAGATGGTCCTCTCCTTGTGGAGTCTGTGGGACGTGGTTGCGGACTCTGTGTTTGCCAGGATGAAGATGAAGGGATGGTTCACGTTGAAGACCACCTCCGGTAGCTGCCGTGGTCCAAAACCGGGGTCACGCCGTCACGTAACACGCGACGAATCTTTACTCCTGCTTGATATCTCTCATAACACGATTTTACAGTTAAAGTCATCTATACAAGGATGGGGGAAAGGATGGTTCACGTTAAGCCCACCTCCGGTAGCTGCCGTGGTCCAGACCGGTCACGCCGCCACGCTGTAACCCCGGGACGGATATTACATCGCTGCTTGAAGTCTCAATAACCATTCAGTTCTAGTCATGGTATCAAGGATGAGATAAAGGGAGGGTTCCGTTGAAGACCACCCCGGTAGCTCCCGGGGTCCAGACCGGGTCCGCCGACCAACTGTAACACGGGACAGATCATTACATCGGCTGTTGATAGCCCTCAGATAACCAGTTCATTCCCAGTCATGCGTATACTTTGATCTTGCTAATAGGTTCAAAATTTGAAATCACACAATAAAAATTGATGAAAATCCTTCGGAAATAGCTCCCGTTAAATTTTTTTTTTAGTCCAAATAGACATTTTGGATAGATACATGCCCAGCTGTGCATTATCGAGTAGTAGCATTTGAGATTAGATTTTTACTAGATGAATTGTTTATTGTATAGTTTACCTCCCCCCTGACGTACGGTGGGCCCAGTGTGGTTTTACGACCCCTACCCCCTTTAGCCTACATGGTTTGAAAAGTGCTATATGTCCCTTAAACATTCAAAATTTTGGGCTGCTTAAACTATAATTGGACTTGAGCGTTGATATTTTAAGAATTTTGTGTTTCACTCGTTCTAACCAAATGAAAATGAACACTAGAGACTCTCTTTTCCCTTGGTATCTAATGACGTCACTTTAAACCCGTACTGCGGGCCCGTGCCCTCTTCGTTAACCCCTTTTCCTTGTTTTTGCGACTTTGGAAACTTGATGGGGCCCCCAAACCAGACCATAAATCACTCTGTTTCGAACTTCTCGATACCCTCTGCAAATTTGAACAATTTAAAAAAAAAATTTCATATACATACATATTTTGTTGCAACAAGTACTGAATTGCTACTCCTGTTTTTAAATTTTTTTGTAAAACCCTTTACTTGCATAAAAACAAATCGACAACATAAAAAATTTTGTATTGGTACGAAAAAAGACTTCAATTTCACTGACCCCCCAAAAAATTTAGCTTTGGTGTTTTTTTTTGTTTTTTTTTGTTTTTTTGTTTTTTGTCTGTTTGTTAACTTCTACCAGCAACGGCTATCCATCTTGATAAAAATTTACAGGACCTTCGAAATCTCTGAACTTAGAGGTGTATTGTTTTTGGGTACAATCGAAGAATTTTCTCATGAATATCGTACTTTTACTTTTTTTTTTTTTTTTTCGTTTTTTAGTGCGATATTTTCGTGCCATTTGGGCCAATTCTGACCAAAGGGGTTTGGGCTACAACGTTCATATTATACATGGACATTTAAGGTTATGGTGATGTAGTACCTTTTAAAAAAAAAAGTTTAAATAGTTAGCCAAATCCATAAAAAAAAAGCTTTGAATATAAGTTTTTTACAGTAAATAATACCAATTGACAGGTAAAAAAAAGAAACTTGACACAATCACCTACAATGCGTAGGCAGCAAAACAAAGAACTTGCAAAAGTAAAGATATCCCTGAAAACCCTAAAATTTTAAAAGCTCATCCTAAACCGGCGGGACTTTAGCGTTTTCCTATTTAGCTGAATGTTGTAAACTCGAATCACTGCAAAGTGGAGACACAAAAAGCTTCTAGAAAAATTAATATAAATTGCACATTGACGAAAATACGCATTATGGCATTGGAAGTCTCTGTGAGCGCACGTTTGCAAAAAAATTATAAATATATTCGTGTTTTTTGGGAGTTGAACGGAATTTAATTCGCGACATCATAATAACAATTTAGTATTATGCTATGTTGAAAAGATTGCTCCAATGGTCACCGACCGATTATATTATTCCATCATATTATATTAATGCATTTGTCCGATCCAGGGCTTGAATCGGGGACCTTCTGCTTTAAAAGTAAAAACACCCACAAGTCTTACCTGTTCCAATGTTTCCTTGAGATCCAGAGCCTCCCCCAGCTTGAACTTGGGGGGTGCGAAGTCGCACCTTCGGGACGTACCATGCGGACCGAGGAGGTGATGTTACTGAAATTGACCTGGTCAGCTTTTGGGCCTCGACCGCGCTCAAGAAAACCCTGTCGTTCCTTGGCAGAATGTCACCAGGCTTATCTTCCTGCCCTGGACAGTCGGTGAAAAAGTACATTTTGCGGAGTCGATTATACGGTACATAATGTCATGATTTCAATTATTTTCATATTACTTTTTTAGCCATTTATTAATATATATTGTTCTTTTCTCCGTCCGCTGTTTTACAATATTGCTATTCGGGATGAGTGTGATGACAGTTACACAAAACACATGCCTTATTAGGCGGGTTTGAACCACACATTTCCTCTGAAAGGAAATCGTTTCCAGGGAAACCCTTGATCTGTGATCTGCAACCCTCTTTTTTGGGGGGGGGGGGGGGGGAAAAAAATTTCCCCCTTTTCCCAAAAAATGTATCATTTCTTAAAGAAAAAGAAAATGTTTTATTTAAAAAAAATTTCCCAAAATTTTTTGGGGAAAAAAGTTTTAATTGATCTTTAAAAAAAAATTTTACCTT
>JAMZAV010008918.1:0-23986 GCA_024449915.1 Sweltsa coloradensis | reverse complement strand
TTTTTTTTTAAATTATTTTTAAAATTGTGTTTTTAAAGGTTTTAACCCAAATCGGCCTTTCTATATAAAAAACCACATTTTGTCAACCCCCATCCCTAATAGTTTATATTATTTTTATCTTGATTTCCAGCTTTCACCACGAAGGCATCTTATGAGTTATCATAATGAAATTTGACATGATGGTACACAATAATATAAAAAGTACTCCGCCGAGAGGCAATTAAGCGATATTCCACCCCCAACACCACCTAAAACTGGAATAATTCATAGCTCTAATCTAAAATTTATGTTTATTTCAAATTAGTTATTAAAATTATGTTTTAATGTGTTTTAACCTAATCGGCCTATTCTCATTTCCTAAACCACATTTTTCCAACCCCCATCCCTTATAGTTTATATTATTTTTACCTTGATTTCCAGCATTCACTATGAAGGCACCTAATGAGTTATCAGCATGAAATTTGGCATGATGTTACATACTAATATGAAAAAAAATTCGTCGCGATGCAAGCGATATTCCACCCCCAAAATCCCCTAAATCAGCCCCTAAAATTGGAATAATTCATAGCTCTAACCCAAAATTGTATTTTTATTCAAATGAGTTAATGATGTTTTAATGTGTTTTAACCCAATAAGCCTATTCTCATTTCCTAAACAACACTTTTTCAACCCCCATCCCTAATAGTTTATATTATTTTTAACTTGATTTCCAGCATTCACCATGAAGGCACCTAATGAGTAATCAGCATGAAATTTGGCATGATGGTACATAATAATATGAAACATAATAATCCGCCAGGAGACAAGCGATATTTCACCCCCACTGTTCCCTACCACTCTTTACTTTGGGAAAAACGTTAGGTCGTATTTATTACAATTTTTAATATTTTAATTGCTGATTGAAATTATGCGTCAATGTGTTATAGTCCGGTCAACAAATCATTCACACAAAAACCCAAGACGACATTAACCATATTAAATTTAATAAAAACATTGAATATTGTCAACTAGGCCTACATATTGTAAAAAAAAAAAAAAAAAATAGATGGTAGCTTTTGTTTCTATAGACAATCTGTTTTAAAGGCACTGTATCCACCTTTACACGTATTTCACCTATTTCAAGCCTTGATATGAAACAAACAACAAAATGATGTGATATCCCCCCAAAATAAAAAAAATTGTAAAAAAAAAAAAAAAAACGGCAGCCAAGCTCTCCTTCCAAAGTCTTCGGCTATATGAATGCTGTGAAATATAGAAGTTGAGCCAAGCATTTCATTCTTTCTCCCTAGTTTCACATTGAAAAGAAGTAAGATCATTTCGCCTGTTGACGAGCGACAAGCCAACCCTTTTCGTGGTAAAAAAAGGAAAAATTTTAAACTCAAAATCATAAAAAAAAAATTACTTGGCAATTGATTTTGGTACGAGGACTCTAAAAAGTCCCTTTTCTTTTTAAAACCCTTTTCGTGGTAAAAAAAAAGTTAAAATTTAAACTCAAAATCATAAAAAAAATACTTGGCTATTGATTTTGGTACGAGGACTCTAAAAAGTCAATGGCCAAGTAATTTTTTATGATTTTGATTTTAAAATTTTAACTTTTTTTACCACTCATTGGGTTGGCTTGGCGCTCGTCAACAGGCGAAATGATCTTACTTCTTTTCAATGTGAAACTAGGGAGAAAGAATAAAATGCTTGGCTCAACTTCTATATCTCACAGCATTCATAGTAAGACTTTGGAAGGAGAGCTTGGCTGCCGTTTTTTTTACAAATTTTTGTATTTTGGGGGGTATGCCCTACCTCCAATCGTCTATTAAGTAACATGCACTCGGCTCTGATCAAGCATAGGCCTACTATTGGTAATGATGGTAGTCGAACTCAGTCGCTCAGCAGCCACTGGTCAAATCTACAGTTCTACACCTGTTCGCAGTGAGTGTGGTGTAAAAATAATATGCGCTGTCAAGTTTTTAAACGGTCTGTTAAGGACGTAATCAATTACTAAAGAGAAGCATGGAGAAATGCCAGTCAGTTGTCATGCGTGTCTTGATACTTATCAGCTTGTCTTTCGGGTTGTTAATTTTTCAAATTATTAGGCTTAGTGTACAGTAAGACGAACGTTTTATAATATGCGCCTGAATAACAGGTATCTGTAAAAAAATATTGTTATGGTATTTTGGCTGTGCGAAAAAATATATTGTTATTCACATAATCCTCTCATGGTATGGACGTATGTATAGCTAGGTTATAAAAAAAGTACAGAAAAACATATATTAATTGTGTTTAAAGACACACTTTATGGTAGGTGCTAAGGAAAGACGGTGAATGGACATAAATTTTAATTAAAATCAGTGAATGAAATGGATTATAAAAAACATATCAATAATTAAGTAAATTCTCGATGATCGGGGGGGGGGGGGGGGGGGGGGGCAATTATTTTATGGATTATGGA
The DNA here is from genome assembly GCA_024449915.1 of Sweltsa coloradensis. NCBI lineage: Eukaryota > Metazoa > Arthropoda > Insecta > Plecoptera > Chloroperlidae > Sweltsa > Sweltsa coloradensis. Next base: position 21,543 of record JAMZAV010008918.1, on the reverse strand, counting down.
AATTTATTAAAAATTTTGAGTTAATACCTACTACACAAACAATTTACCGCTATAAAAGTCGATGATGTTGCAATTCAAAATTCGGCAACATCAATTAATTCCAATGAAGCTGCTATTAAAATCCAGTTTCCGAAAAGTTAGCATCTCAGGTCAAATTGTGCATAGCAATTAACGCTTGCGAATTTAAGTCATATCCATGGCAAGACTGCATGACTGTGTCTTTTAGGAAACATCACATTTCAACATTGCAAACTTAAACCAGTCTACTATTAAACGTGATCATCACGGACGACAAATATCTAATAACGCAAGCGTTTAACTTAACAGATGAATAAATAATCAATAAAATTAATTCGTATTCATTGTCTACCCCTCAGTCACAGAACTGATTCTCTGTGGGGGACTAGCAGACCCAGCTAACATTGTCTACCCACTCAGTCACAGAACTGATTCTCTGTGGGGGACTAGCAGACCCAGCTAACATTGTCTACCCACTCAGTCACAGAACTGATTCTCTGTGGGGAACTAGCAGACCCAGCTTACATTGTCTACCCACTCAGTCACAGAACTGATTCTCTGTGGGGGACTAGCAGACCCAGCTGTCTGCATTGCATTTATGTAAATAAATTTGTTAGTTATTCTCTTTTGTAAATCATTATTTTAACTAAAATATATATATATATATATATATATACTATATAAATCAATAGAACATCAAAGTCAAGAATATAAACCTTCGGCAACGTAATTCGTCCGAGTCCATCCAACAGTGCTCTCCGATGACAGAATTATTGTTCTTTCCGTGATGTTTGTAACACTAACGATACCGTGCACGTCAACTCTATTTTTAGTGTGTTCAAGAAATAGTTATGTCCGACGACCAGTAACTTGCTCCTGACTCAACAACATAATATCATGGTGTTCCAACCCGAGTTCAGAATGTTTAGTACGCAACAGAAACGAGCGCTTGGGTGCAGAGCAACGAAACAAAACCAGACATAACAATCGACCGAGAGTGAGACCAACCAAACTATTAAGTCATAAAATTAAATGCGTATCCTTGGACGCGAAGAATTCGTGCATGACTGAACTGAGTAGTTTGATCGATTAGCTCGTGGCGTTTTGTTTATTGGTATGCGTTAGTGTGGTGCGCGCCTGAGTGGTAACTGTAACAGATGTATAGGTAAAGCAAAACAGCAATCTTTTGCGAATGTGTGAATCTTGAAGGTGGGGTGATATTTTACAGGTTGCTTTCTTGTTGTTTGATTTTCAATAATATTATTATGATATTGAAGCAAGTGTACCCTATCTTGTCCAACTGCAATTTTACTAGCATTCAAAAAAATTTGTTGGTAGGCCTCCTACCTATAAAATTTTACTAACAACGTTTCTGTTACATATTTTTTTAAATTCCAATGTCGTCAAGAGATAGAAACAAGTCAAATTATGCTTTTTGATAAGTCATACAAAATGTTTCTGTAACTTTTTAAATACATGAGCACCTCTTTTGTAAGAAATAACATTTGAAACATTATTTGTTTGATACTCTTGCTTGTAATTCCCACCATTCGCAAGTGATATATTATGTGTACAACCGATATATCGAGGTCATTTCAAGGTCATATCTGAGGAAGCTCACACCATGGTTGAACATCAAAAATTTTCAGTTGTCTCATAAATTTTTTACTTTCATCTTTTCTTATATTTTTTAGCAAGTTTCTAAAGTAATATTGATACTATTTAATACAATTATTCAGAAATTACAAAATCCATCCCGACCTGGATTCGAAGTCGGATCTCCTTCATTCCAGGTAGGCGCCTCAGCCAACTAGACCACCGAGACGGTAACTTTTTAGATTCTGTATTGTAGTTGGATTATAATAGATCTGATACACAACGACAGAACAGAACAGTACTGCAACGAATCTGCTGCCTTGGAAGTTTGAACTTACCAAACAAAAATTAGCCTATAATGTAACTACCTAAGGCAGGTATGAGTAGGTTTTATTTCTCTATTGGTTAGTAATTCTGAATTCAGTTCCACCTACGGGGGTGCATTCCTGACTAACCAATCGAGAAATAAAATTTGTCCATCGAGATTCGTCCGAGCAGCTTCCATCCTGACGTGGTTTATGTAGTTTAAGTTTCCCATAGTCCGAAGGGCAAAATATGCTAGGATGGCGACGAGAAATCGGACACGACTGATTTTAAAACTCCACCTACACCTATGTATAAGAAAAATAATTTTGTGAAATAACTTTTGATACATTTATTTTTATCATACAATACAAATACGAGTTTTGTACCTGATGCGTACAAAAAGATCATATATATCACACGTTATTTCACAAAATAGTCTTTACTGATAACTCTACTGTTGAGTTCCCTAAAACAACACTAATTAACTTCCTAAATTTCCTTATCCAGGGCGACGGTCGTTCGCCCGCAGCCAAGCTCACGCGACTGCTTAACGACTAACTCGACCTGTATAGTCCTACCCGAGTTGGGGGATTTTAAGCTATCTGCACTGTGCACACGCCGCCCCGAAAGATTTACAATCTTCAAACTCGGTATATGACCTTATTATGTGGTCCATGACCTACCAAAGAGAAAATCAGACCGATCCGATAACCTTTTCTGTGTTAAAAAAATGTCTCAACATCGTCGAAAACCTTCCGGCTGGCTTGCTAGCTGGGTGGGGGATTCTGACGGAGATGAATAAGAGCCTACAGAGAAAACGATACATCTTAGAACAGTATGAAACTTGAACCACACTTAGATGTACCTCAGACTCATATACTTTTGCTTTCGAAACCAAAACCATTTAAATTCAAAACCATTAATAAATATCTAACAAATGGGCTCCATATAGCCATGACTTGCATTGTTTATTTTTCACGCCTTGATATGAAACAAAGAACAAAAAATTGTTAAATCCCCCCCCCCCCCCCCCCAAATACAAAAATTTGTAAAAAAAAAAATGAACAGTACTACACACACACACAGTACAACAGGGAGGAAGAATGAAAAGATTGGATCAAATTCTATATCTCACAATATTCACAGCCGAAGACTTTTGAAGGAGAGCTTGACTGCCGTTTTTTGTTTTTTTACAAATTTTTGTATTTGGGGGGGGGGGGGTAGGTATTCTTATACAGAGGTGGAAGCTAGGCAGTGGAGTGTTTACATTATTGTTCAAAAATTTGCATGTGGCTGACAGGGACGTTACGTCCCGCCCAAGATTATTTTTTTATATGTTATATAATATATTCAAGACCCTCTTTCATTGAGCTAACATTTCACTCATCTTCTTTCGACTTTTAAAATATCGGTAAAAATATAATTATGTAACCCTTTACTCATACGCTTATTTATATCCAATGCAAAACTTACAAGGAAGATAATAGACGAATTAATTCATAGTATAATAAATTAAGTAGGTCATTCGCACTAGGCGCGTAGGAAGGGGGGAAAGGGTGGAATACCCCCCCCCCCCACTTCAAAATGTTAGAAATTCAGTAACGCCGTAAATCCCCACGGTGACAACTACCTAATAACGAATTTTAAATTTTGAATCTTCCGCTGTTACATCTTTTGTAAAAAGTACATATATACATTCAATGGTTGTAGTCTATATCATCACTATTCCAATTCTTTTTTTTATAGTTTTATAGTTTTTCCTGTACAAAAAATATATTAATTGACTAATTGGGCATTGCATTCAGCGAACTTATTTTATCTAGAACGCACCAAACAAACTCTAAAAACCTGATAGTCAAAATTTACGACTGCTGCGCTGTAGTTGGGGGCAGGATGCCCCACAAACCCCCTCGTGCTTGGTCCCTTTCCCCAAAAATTCAGCAGAAGATTTGTTGTTCTCCGCCACCCAAAAAAAAGTTCCTACGCGCCTGATTCGCACTCGAGACGACTCATTAACTAAAACAAAACAAGAACATAAACTGACTGAGCAGACCACGTGTAGACCAACTCTCACCAGCGTTTAGCACATCAGTCTATGTAATTAAGCTGATTTAGGGCCTGCGCTCGCCTAAATTGGTCCCCGTTAATTGGTCTCGTCTCGAAGCAGCTGTGCTATTCGATCACCCCCACCACAACATTTCGCATCATCAGCACTGAACATATTCATAATATTATAATAATAATCGCTCGGGCCTTGAGCAATCATTAATTAATAGTCGGCTATGTAGGCTCGGATCTGCTCCGTGTGTCGATGGTATCATGTCTCGTCCATGTAATTACTTCATTATATTATAACCAGCCATGCAGCCAGCACGCAAGACTGTGGACTGTGGAGGGAGCCACACCAGACGTCGAGTATTGTTCAAGTGGGACCACCCCGGCGCGTCCCACGGTCAACTTCGATACTAGAGGCGTTTGAGATCTTAACATTTCCGGTTTGCCTTGTAGGAATCTTGAACGGTTTGGGTTTACGCTAGGTACACGCCCGATGTAATTTATAGGACTATTGATTATTGTCCGTTTAAATTTAAGATAAGGCGTATCATATCACATGGTACAGTTGTTAGCCTGGCTATGCCAATGTACTACTACTTTCTCTATCTAGATGGTACTTTGTAGAAAACATACAAACATGTAATTAGCACAGACACAATTAAATTTGATTGAATCTGACTGATATAAAATAGTGTATAGTAGATGAGGCAATACCTGTTCCTTAGACAAGGTAGTAAATCTAATATAGTACAATATTTAGCAGTTTATAGAGGCGTTCTTCATTTTATGGACATTGCCTATTTCGCCGCTCTTCATTCAAGCGGAATAAGTAGTAGTAGTAAAGCTGTCAACCCTTAATTCCTCTTGACCGCCGTCACAGACTTCGGTCAGCGTTGTCGATAAGGAGGGTCCACTCCTTTCAACACAATAGAAAAGCAATTTAAATGTGTCGTGTTTGAAGCGAGTTTATTTGGCAACATCTAGGCACGCTTAACGAAGTGGTAGGTCAAACATTGGGACGAAGGTATATTATTGGTACATGAGTCGGCCTCTTTGTAAATTTAGTTTCTTTGAGGAATTAGCAGTGTCGATAAAATGAAGAACTGGCCTTTACGTAAGCTCCCTTCATTATTTTACAGGATTGAGAAGATTGACGTCTTTGAAATTCGTGAATTCGAGATTTTACAAAAACTAAGAAAACCAAGAAGGTTAAGAGGGAACAGGACTCATATTTTGGCAGTTGGCACATAGCTATTCACTCGGCCGGGATGAATCCGACGTATATTAAACTTAAATAGTTGTCAATAAAGCATACGTGGACAGCCCCACAGTCGTAATTTTCAATATTCTATGTTTATCATCCATGGATCAATCCACGAATGTGGTCAATTTTAGATTTTTTTAAAATCCAAAACCCTAAAAGTCAATTAAATTTTTTATTTAAAAAAAACTTGAAAAGTGTTACTGTAGACCCCTTTATTTTCGCTTCCTTGACAACTACCCAAAGTTGTAAACTACCGTGGTGTCAGTCGGCCGAGCGAACATGAATTTGCTTAAATCGCATGTCCTACATCACAGCTTTGGAGTTGAAGTTGTTTTGTTTTTCTCTAGCCAGTACGTCAATATTATTGTTTACACTTTCTGACAGCAGAATTATAGGGCATTTAAATTATAATATTTCGATATTAAAATCGATTTTATCCATGATGGTTAGGCGTTGTACCTTGGGCAAGATTTAAAAAACAAACTAGAAGCTTTTAAGCTTACAGTGCTGCGTTTGTGAAGACTTTTTCATCGGATGTGTTTAACGCGGTAAGTGTGACAGTGTAGCCTGTAGATAGTTCTAGGAGCAGCAGCGAGTGTCTTCAATATGGTGTTCAAGATATTTACGTAATGATGAATCCAAGAGGAGTTTCGCTGGGCTAGTACTGGTATTGTATGATTTATTTTGTCACAGCTACATATTTCTAAGCCAAGAACTAAGTCCACATCAGAAGCTAACCTGCCTAAAACGGGAAACGAACCCTGGATGTTCTGCATTGGAAGCAGAGACAGACCAACGAGCCTTCACACAAACAAGAAGAAAGAAAGGTAGAAGGAAGTTTCGCTTACCTTTTTTATTATTATTATTATTATTATTATTATGTCTCTATTTGCAACAGGCAATGTAGCCCACTAGTGCAAATTTAATAGAGAAGGGAGGAGGGGAAACCCGGTACCGGCACATAGCCTACTCCTACCGAAAAGTACCAAGGGGACCAACGGCTTTACGTCCCATCCGAAAGGACGGTGTAACTTTTGACAGTCAGATAGGTTCCTCCACTAACCCGGACTGCCGAGCAGACGGCGCCAAGGAGAACGAAGCTGTCACACAAGCTTACGAACCCTAGTCTGCTCTAGCCAGCGATATACGTGTGTTTCAGGGCAGAGCGGCGACCCACTCAACCCCTGACCACGCCCGATGTTGCTTAACTTCAGTGTTCGAGTGGGAACTGGTTAAACGACCGCGGCTAAAGGCGCCTTACCTCACACACCATCTGCTGGGGAAACGTGTCCAATTCCAATTTTGTAATTTAATTAGTTGAATTAGATGATATACTCAAATTAAATCACAGACAAAATCGTTCATTGCTTTAAATGAATTTCCGATAACAATATCCCATTCAATTAGACTTGGACACACATTAAATTGTGAAATTGAATCATTAAGATGCTCTCTGTTGTAAAGTTGAACCGCTTGAACGAAAATGTCTTCATTACTTTAAGTTACAGACAGACAGACAGACAGACAGACAGACAGACAGACAGACAGACAGACAGACAGACAGACAGACAGACAGACAGACAGACAGACAGACAGAAGACAGACAGACACACAGACAGACAGACAGACAGACAGACAGGCAGACAGGCAGACAGACAGACAGGCAGACAGACAGACAGACAGACAGACAGAAGTCGTAAAGCTCTCGGCTGTCTGGCTTTCACACCTACACACAGATTGTACTCCTCGCTACCATTGTCGAGCTGATCGCTTGTATCGTTAAAAATATTTAAGACGCTAACGTCTATACATCCCATGTCAGCAGCAACAGTCGAAAAGTGATTAGTTCGTTTGTTGTTTTTATAACTGGAAATTTAAATATTGCGTGATGGAAAACGTTTTTTGGCGTGTGAAGACTCGTCCGATCTGTTTTGTAAACCAAGTCACGGCGCGGTGAAACCACCCACTTTGTTTTCGTTATGCTAAGTGACTGTGAAATTATAGTAATTTTCAACATATTTAGCATAATGATTGGATTTCATATTTAGTAGCTTAATTAAAATCACTATATCGGTCGTCTCCAATGTCCGTTGAAAAAGAAGGTGTATTTCAATTTTCAATCAATCTCGGCCGATAATGAGCGTATAAACTTTAAAGCTAAAACTTGTAAATGGATCTGGTTAATTTCTACCCCCTTACAAACTCCTGCAATCGAAGTCTTATGGAACTTAATATTTAGATCTGGATTAGGACTTGCGTCGTTTTGTTACAAAACTAGTTTTACCGAAGTAATGCCTGACATATCGTCAAAACGTGCAAGTGTGCTGCACTGAAACTTATTTCACAAATTTTAAAAAGATGTCATAGATAAAATATATTTTAAAATATGCTTTTGTTCCATTTTTAATTGTTTGTTTATTCTGTTGGCAACTATTTAATTTCATATAACAGATTCTACCTGCCCGAAGAATAACTATTTTTGCCACCTGCCAAAATATGGTATCCTCCACAGACACGAAAATCTATACTTTTATATCCAATATGTAATTTGATTTCATCTGACTTGCGTTCGTCGTTGAGTATTTCAATTTCAAAATAATGTTTACAATCAACATTTCAGAACCACAACCCATTTTTTAGAAACGCCAAACGTTCGCGACCCACCTAACTATATTACAATTTTTAGATGTATGTATGGGGGGGGGGGGACATTTTTAAAGTTATTACTTTATTTTTAAACTTTAAATTAATGTATTATTCTCATGTCGTATAATTTTCCATACACAACTTATCTATTTATTATAATGAGGCGCGAGTTTTGGGGTTCTGTTGATGACGTCATTTCGTTTACGTCGAAGTCGATGTGAGCGATTTTCAGGCCCAAGGAGTTCGACAATTTGGATCTTTTGTTTCACAATTTAGTTTGTATTCATTCCATACTCAAAACTTTCCTTCTCAATTGTACGAAGATGTGAAAAGTACCATCTTCCCATCTTCCGCGGAAATAGTTGGACCAATATGTTGAACAGACATGGGCCTACAGAACGATATCATTTTTTTGCGTTTAAAAGAAATTTGTTGAGTTTTTAACGTCGAGTCATATTCAGACATCTCCAAACAGTTGCGAACGTACAATGAGCCGTATAGGCTATGAAGTTCACGATTATCACGGGAAAGTTTAAAACGTTTTTTAAGTCGACTGACCATGGATTTAAATATGAAAATCCATGGTCTGATTGGTTCATTTGGACGACTCCCAACTTCTAAAGTTTTCACTACAATCAGCTGATTTTGTGTGTGTATGTTAATAAAGTGGATATTAATAGGGAAAAGCCAAAGTCGTTGTTAGACGAGTGAGTGAGCCATGTGTTGAGTACCCGGTAACATTCCCATTTCTCCCCCTACATAAAGGCTAACCGTAAGGTCCTGATGCGCAACTCTAGGATGTGGGAGGAAAGTCCCATGCATGGTAAGAACCAGCCACGGGTAGGGGGAGGAAAGGGGGGTTCCCATGTCATTGTCGTCATCGTTTTTGATCAGCAACGTATTGTCAATTGCTCGTCGTCGTTGGAGTGGTGTTCAAGGTAAGGAGGAAAGGTCCCCGAAACGACCGCCAGAGCTCGCCTCCAGTTTCGGGGAGTTAAATCTTGCATGCTTACAAGTTGATGTTTGCATTTGAGTTGATTGAAATTGCGTATAAATGATAGGATTTCGAGTTAAGTTTAGTGTAAGGCACGCCAAACGAAATGCCATAATGCGCCATATCGCACAATGAAACAAGTTTGTAGATTGGATTTGGTTGACCCATTTATACAGCTATTAGCAAGAAATGATATAAATATATTATAATCTTTCCAGTATTCGGAGCTCACGACGGGGACGTTTGGATCTTTGATTGTTTATGCCAAGGCTATGATCCAGGTCCATGAATCTCCTAACAGAGTTTCTGCATACCAACCGCATCTTATGTCACTAAACGCAAATTTGTATGGTATACAAAAATTACACTAGGAAAACGCTTAAGTCCCGCCGCGTTGTTGGATGAGCGTAATTGGTGCATTGAGCTGCCATGTGTTATGCGAATTTTCTGTTGTTCTGTGGCAAAATCATTACTAAGTTGAAATTTTTTTTAAATTAAATGAAATTAAATTAAAAATAAACTTATTTTTTTTTCTTTTAATTAATCGTAATTGTTAAAAAAATCGTAAAATTGCGATTTTTATAAGAAATAATTTCTCGATTGCGCTCAAATTTTACACAAATATATGAATTCATAAATAAAGGTTCTGCGAAAAAATCATTACAATCGGATAAAGCATGTAGGTGTTATAAGTCAAAGAATTGTTTAAAAAAAGAAAAAACCTGTAAAATTTCGTTTTTTATGATAAATATTTTCTCAATTGCGCTCAAATTTCACAAAAATATCTTAATTCATAAAATAAAGGTTCTTTGCAAAAATCATTACAATTGGACAAAGCATGTAGGTGTTACAAGTCGAAGAAATTTTTAAAAAATTGAAAAAATCGTAAAATTGCGATTTTCATGAGAAAAAAATTCCTATTGCGTTCAAAAAGTGGCAGTTCTAAGTTCAGAGATTTCGAAGGCCTCCATAAAATTTCATTGCAATCGGAGTATCGGTTTAGCCGGAATCGTGTTAACAGACAGACAAAAAATACAAAAAGAAAAAAAAAAGAATAAAAAAAACATCCGGATTTTTTTCTCCAGTGTAGTGAATAGTAGAGGAGCAAGAGGTATGATTTTATTTCCCGTGCATCTTTCGTGGAAGAGTTTTGCGGTAAGTTGTATTCTATTAGGTAGTAGGATACCAGTTTTTTGCACTTTCCTTGCAGGCCATGCTATGCTGCAGAGGGCGTCGGGGCGTCGCCGACGCCCTTTCACTTTTTTTAAGAGGGATGATTTTTTATCTCGTGTGCCTTTCGTGATGAGAGTTGCGGTAAAAATATATTTTGTTAAGTAAGAAAAAATTTTTTGCATCTATTTTGCGGTCCTGGGATCTTAAAGGCCGGGGCGTCGCGACGCCCTATAACGTTTTTTTTAAAGGAATTTTTTTTTATCTCATGTGCCTTTCGTGATAGGTATTGCGGGGAAACTGTTTCTATTAAATTGACATACAAGGTTTTTTTTACCACCTGCGGTCCTGGGACGCTTCAGGGGCGTCGGGGCGTCGCGACGCCCTAAAAAAGGTTTTTGGGAAAAAGGAATGAAATTTTTATCTCGTGTACCCTTTGTGCTAAGTGTTCGGTGAATTGTATTCTTTAAAAATAGCATACAGTTTTAGCAAACCCACCTTTCAGGTCTTGGCACGCTTCAGGGCTCGGGGGGCCGTCACGACGCCCCTTAAAAGCTTTTTTAAAGAGGGGTTATTTTTTATCGCATGTGCCTTTTGTGAACAGTATTTCGGGGAATTGTATTCTTTAAGTTTAATAGCATACAATTTTTAGAACCTACCTTGCAGGTCTGGTAGGCTTCAGAGGGCGTCGGGGCGTCGCGACGCCCTTTTTAAAGTTGATAAAAATGCTTGATTTTTTTATCAGTGTGCCTTTCGTGATAGAGTATTGCGGTAAAAATGTATTCATTTAAGTAATATCTTCAAATCTTTTTGAAACCCAAACCCTTTCAGGGCCTGGTACGATTCAAAGGGGGTCGGGGGGGTCCGACGCCCCATCACGTTTTTTTGAGTTGTTTTTTTTTTTCGTGTCCTTTCGTGATTATTGCGGTAAACTATATTTTATTAATATAGCAAACAAATTTTTTTAACCTCTTTTCAGGTCCTGGACGCTTCAAAGGGGGTCGGGGCGTCGCCGCCCCATAAAAGGTTTTTTTTTAAAAAAGATGATTTTTTTTTTCTCGTGTGCCTTTCATGATAATATTTCGGTAAACTATATTCTATTAGTAAAAGCATACAAAATTTTTAGAACCCTTCGGTCCTGGTATGCTTGAAAAGGGGGTCGGGGGGGTCCCCCACGCCTAAGAGGTTTTTTTGAAAAGAGTTGAAATTTTTTTCTCGTTTACCTTCGTGATAGAGTTTTCGGTAATCTGTTTCTATTTAAATAAAGTTTAATTTTTTTTATACCTTCCCCTTTCTGGGTCTTGTTTTTCTCAAGGGCTTTAAAATCACTCTTAAAAACGTTATAGGGGGCGCGAGCCCCCACGCCCTCTAGCGACCAGGGCGCAAAGGGAAATGCAAAAAATTGAATGATATTCTTAATTAATACATTTTACCGCAATCTCATACGAAAAGGTACACTGTAAAAAATCAAACATCTTTTCACGTTAATGCGTCGCGACGCCCCCGACGCCCTCTGAAGCGTACCAGGACCTTCAAAATAGATGCAAAAAACTTTTAATGATTTCTTAAATTTTCATTTACCGCAATACTCTATCACGAAAGGGGACACGAATAAAAAAACATCATCTAAAAAACGTTTAAGGCGTTTCGACGCCCCCCACCCCTCTGAATCGTCCAGGACCTGCAGGTAGGTTCAAAAAACTGAATGATATACTAAAAAAATACAGTTTACCGCAATACTCTACCCAAAGGGACACGTGTAGAAAATCAAGCTCTTTATCAAAGTTAAAGGGGGGGCGCGACGCCCCCCACGCCCCTCTGAAGCCTACCAACTGCAAGGGAGTTCTAAAAATTGTATGCTATTACTTAAAAGAATACAATTCACCGCAATACTGTATCACAAAAGGCCATGCGATAAAAAAAAATCCCCCTTTAAAAAGGTTATAGGGGGCCCTGACGCCCCCCACGCCCTCGGGGCGTGCAAGACCTGCAAGTAGGGGCTAAAAAATTTTTTATCTATTTCTTAAAAGAAAAACAAATTTCCCCCAACACTCTACACGAAAGGGACACGAATAAAATTCATTCCTCTTTTCAAAAAAACCCTTTTAAAGGGGCGTCGCACCCCCCCCCCCTCTGAAGCTGCCAGGACCTGCAAGGTTTGGGGAAAAAAATTTTTTGTCATTTCTTAATAGAAACAGTTTACCGCAATACTCATCACGAAAGGGACATGAATAAAAAAAAATTCCTCTACAAACGTTATAGGGCGTCGCGACGCTCCCGACGCCTTTCAAGCATACCAGGACCTGAAAATAGGTGCAAAAAATTTGTTTGCTCTACTTATAAAATATAGTTTACCGCAACACTCTATCACGAAAGGCACACGAGATAAAAAAATCATCCCTCTTAAAAACGTGTAAGGGCGTCGCGACGCCCCCGACGCCCTCTGCAGCATAGCATGGCCTGCAAGGAAAGTGCAAAAAACTTGTATCCTACTACCTAATAGAATACAACTTACCGAAAAACTCTTCCACGAAAGATGCACGGGATACCTGTTGCGCCCCTACTAGAATGGAATCTCGCTTCGCTCGCTACGCTCATCCAATAAAACATCAACACAGGGGTATTCATGCACGTTGCACGATATTTCGCATGCCGACGACAATCTAGCTTCATAATATTTATTAATTTGTAATTAATTATTTTTGTTAGGTTTACATAACATTGTAGAATACTATAGAAAAAATAGCCAGTACGAAATACAAGTAAAGATTGCAAGGTTTATTCAATCTCCGAGCGGAATTTTGTGTAACCTTGAGCGTACAATTAAAAATGATTCTTCTAGTACAAAATTTATGCATTGTCGTAAATTACATACTACACATTTCCAGTATATTTTTCAATTTACTAGGAAGCTTCGCAAACGCTTTATAGGCGCGTTGTTGGATGAGCGTAATTTTGAAAAAACGAATAAAGCGTAAAATTGCGATTTTCATGGTAAATAATTTTTCGATTACGCTCAAATTTCACACATGTATATATTAATTCGTAAAATTAAGGTTCTGTGAAAAAATCATCAAAGTCAAAAATAATAATAGATAATCGGATAAAGATGTAGGTGTTATAAGTCGAAGAAATTTAAAAATGAAAAAACATTTAAAAAATGCGATTTTCTGGAGAAATATTTTTTTGATTACGCTCAAAATTCACACGAATATATTAATTCATAAAATAAAGGTTCTGTGAAAAAATCATTACAATCGGATAAAGCATGTATGTAGTAGATGATATAAGTCGATGAATTTAAAAAATCGGAAAAGATAGTAAAATTGCGATTTTCTTGAGAAATAATTTTTCGATTACGCTCAAAATTCACACGAATATATTAATTCATAAAATAAAGGTTCAGTGAAAAAATCATTACAATCGGATAAAGCATGTAGGTGTTATAAATAGAAGGATTGTTTTAAAAATCGAAAAAATCGTAAAATTGCGATTTTCATTAGAAATAATTTATCGATTGCGCTCAAAAACGTGGCAGTTCTTAGTTCAGAGATTTCGAAGGTCTTTAGAAAATTTCATCGCAATTGGAGTATCGATTTAGCCGGAATCGTGTTAACAGACACACAAATACAAACAGAAAAAAGAAAGAAAAAAAAACATTCCGGATTTTTTTCTTCTGTGTAGTAGAATGGAATCTTCGCTTCGCTCGCTACTCTCATCCAATTATCATTTTGCTAGCAGTTCTCAGTTACCTGGTCACGGATGCCTGTTTCGAATTTCAGCTCAATCTGTTTGATCGTTCGGCCGTATGGGACCGAACAAACAGACATTTACAGACATTTTTTGTGTGGCTCGTTGGTATTCCAATGCAGAAGGTTCAGAGTTCGATTCCCGCTAAAGTCAGAAGTTTTTGGTTCCATCAGTTCTTGTCTTAGGAATTTGTAAACTGTGACTTTTGAGCCGTCCTAGCAACGAGGCACATAAATAAATTGAATGTTTTCTCTGAATTGGCCTTGTTGATTCTGGCGTTGATCCGCGGGTGTTCGAACTGTCCATATACCACTGATTGCTATATTTCCTATTTAAAAAAACGATTTGAGGTTGGTTATCGCTCACTCGTTGAACTGCATCGAGGCCTACAGGGTTGGCTTGGTCTGTTGGCCCACTGAAAATCAGCTATGTGATGTGACTGAGTGGGTAGATTATAAATACTAATTTATTTATTTATTTATTTATTTTTATTTATTTATTATTTATTATTATTTATTTATTTATTTATTTATTTATTTATTTATTCATTTATTCATTTATTTATTTATTTATTTATTTATTTTACAGACATTGTACAGACAGACAAATTAATCACAACGAAGGCCCGATCGAGTTGCGTTGTTATACTCATTCGCTTCGCTCACTCGTCTAAATTAGTAAAAAATATAAAAAAACAATCATGGCATTGTTATTAACTTTTCATTGTTGAATTAACAATGTATTAGCTGAGAAATGTTTCCATGAGAACCAATGAACATAATTGAAAAATTTTAAATTTTAAAACGATGTTTATAAACTAATTAATGTACCCCTATCGGTTACAACTTACAATTACTCATTTAAATTATAGGAAATAAAAATTATTAACTTTTTCAATTATTTACATTTGCACATTTTCATTTGCTATTAAAGGGGTATTTAACCGCTAAACTCAAAAAAATATATTTCATTCAGGCTAACTAGTAATGAATTTAGCAATCAACAGAAAAATTATTGGGGCCACCATGACCTCCCAAAAAATTGTCAAACATGACATTTTTCGAGCTAGGTCCCATCGGCAAAAATCTCCCATAAGAAATAACATGGGGACGATCTTTATGCCCCGTGACCTTGGAGGATTTTGATCCAAAAAAATATTGGCCATTATTGACGTACTCAACAGCCTTTCTGTAAATTCTTTATACTTTGTTTTGTAATTTGGGCTAGTAGTTCGGTCAAAATATGCTGATTACCAAGATGGGGTGTGATTTTGGAATGCATATTTTTGCGTGTTTGAGGGTATATTTGGGCACAGTTTCAAGACACGAAGTAAAAAATGGGCATTTTAGATTGGTACTTTGCTCTAGTATCTATGTGGACCAAAAAAGAAGCAGGTTAAAGCCGATTTAAGAAATTTCCCAAAACACCAATTTTCACAAATTTTCTGGATCAAAAAAATTGAAAAATTCGTGTTAAATCACAGTTACAAGATAAAAAAATTTTAAACTGTCATTTTAGTGTAGTATTGTGCTATAGATAAGACTTATTATAAACATAATGATTGTCCATGACAATTTAGAAACGTATTACTTTTTTTTAATGGGAAAAAGTTACTTTTTTTCAGAATTTCAGTAGTGTCCTTCCTTATTTTTATACACACGTTATTGAATAATATTTTGTTTTATTTGGGTATAAAAAATCTCGGTTTTGTTCATTGTTGATGTACTTTGACTTTGATTTGAAATTTGTTAATTTTTCAATTTTTTTCGAAATTGAAGGTAAATTTTCCATTTTTACTGATGTTCGCAAATTTAAAAAAAGATTACCTTCAATTTTTGCGAAAAAAAAAACTACATTAAACAAGTCCTAGGAAATTTACCGCGAGTAGAATTTTTTAAATGCAGATATTGCAAATTGTAAGTTGAAATGTGGAAAGAACGCATGGTGCCAGCTTAATTGAGTGATCACTGTGTCACTGCTGTTATTGAACTACAAAAGACTGCGCGGCAACGAAATGTTTGGTCCGGAAGAACAATCTCTGAATATGAGGCTTCGCTCCATGCTTCAGTGAGCATTTCGCCAGACCAACAGTTCCTTCATCAGTCTATCCACATCTCAGTGCGATGCGATGTCTAACGCGTGAATCATAACCCAGGAATATATCTTTCATAATTGGAGCAAAGTGCTTGGCCGTCATAAAACCTATAGTAAAAATAAAAAAATTAAGAGTGTTACGAAGATGACGTAATAAAATTTGCCCTTCCTCCCGAGTCCCGAGTGAAGCGTGAGTCACCCGTAGTACATTATCCTGCACGCTCCCCTCGAGATAAAACATTTGTAACCTACAACAAGTAGTCGAGATTGAGGTTGACAGGTGGTCGCCCGAAGTGGAATACGATCAATATTCAATTGTCGGCTGTGGTTTGATGTATGGTTTTTGACCAGGGGTCAAACCAGTGAGCGCGGGTGTATGCGAGTGGCGCGATATAACATAATGGAGTATCAATTTATTCACCGGTTAGGTGTAATTTATTATGATTCGCATTTTATAAAGATCGTATCAAAACCATTTCATTCAGTAACTTTGAGAAGAATTGAAGGGAATTGATGTTTTTGCTGGACAATATAAATCTATCGACTAGCAAGTAATCGTAGGCCCTACTCGACGTTCTACGTCTCATATTCTTCTTTGCATCCTAAACCCCTCATGAATGCGACTTAGCTATAATCCAACGCCTTGGCAGATTTTAATAGTGATGTGATTTGTAGCCATTGTGACATGACAACCCAATAAAGTTCTTGAACTAATCCACCGAACTTTTTTTAGAGCTGTAAATGTTTACATCGTTTTTAAACGGCTTACAGCAAGTTTGATCTCGTTTGATGGTGTGTCAAGAATTAGCATAACACATACGTGCACAAAGAAATAGTGTAACATTGCACTCAATTTGTTCAGTTCAGTTTCGCCTCGTGTTATCTCGTACAGTCGCAGTATGAGTGGTCCAGTGTTGTCTGCTACTCATGCCATCATTTCACACAAAAAACAAATATCAACGTAATTAGAGTTTGGCCTAAGACCCAGTAAAGTAAGTAGCTAGTCGGATACAATTGCACACTTATGTAAATTGCTTTATTTCCTTGAAATCGTTCTAAAATATAACATTCGCGATGTCGTACTTTCTTCTTTCTCTCTTCCTATTCTTATGTCATCTATGTAGCTGTCATAAAAATGTTTTAAATTCCCATATATTCACATACCAATTACCAAATAGCATATTATTTTAAGATGCTCCAAACTTACGAGTAGGTATTGTAAAAAAAAATTGTATAAGGTAAACATTTTTAATTTGTTGTTAGAACTTTCGTATCCATTCTTGTAAAACCATAAAACGGTATGTGAAAGAAGTCTGATATGATCATAGGGGTTTAATATCAATGGATATGATATAATATTATAACTGGTTCATTACACAATAGTTCACCAACGGAGAATGACGATATCTAAATGATATTCTATAGAATCGAACTATCCAGATCCGTCATATTTGAACTCGCAACTGCGTTATGCCCCCAATGATTGCCAGTTGCCACATGACACATACAAACTTACACCCGAGAGTACATCTCACAGCCTGTGGATCACGCCAACCTGGTTTAAAGTTTTAAAGCATATTTGGATTATAAGGGCGTGTCAACAATTAGGTCATAATGCATCACTCTAGCCTAAAGGATGTGGGGAGGAAAGTCCCATGCTGGTCAGAACTAGACACGGGTAGAGGGAGGAAAAGGGGGAGGGGGTTCTCACGTCGTGGACGTCATCGTCTTTGTTGTCAGCGTTCGTGTTGTCATGGTCGTTAAGGAGATGGGGAGGCGTCCCTGACGACGACTGCCAGAGCTCGCCTCTAGTTTCAGGGAGTACCCCCCTAATTTCTAGCTGATGTTTGAGAGATAGACTTTATCTCTTTCCTCGCCTTTTACGATTAGCAGAGCCAGTGGAGTAACTACGGGGGGGCGAGGGGGGGGCGACCGACTCCATCAATTCAGTCAGCTGGGGGCGAAGGGGGGGGACACAATTTTGTGGCAAGGTTTTGTAAATTTGTAAACTGACAATAAAACTGACAATCTTCACAATTTTATAAATTATCGACGAAACCACGCTAAAACCTAGTAAAAAACCACCACTTGCAATGTTGAACATAAAAAAATCTGAGTTTCAGCGCCCCGGGACCCCAGTGATGGTTTTTATTTTGTGAATGGATGTAACAATATTGCAAACCTGATCAGTCAGGAAAAATAGTCTAACAAACCAAAATTTAATTAGTATGAGAAAAACTTAGTTTTTCGAAAATGTTTGAGAGCCCACATAATTGGATGAGCGAAGCGAAGACTTCAATTTCACTGACCCCGCACCCCCCCGCCCCCCAACCCCCTAAAAAAATATAGCTCGGGTGCTTTTTTCGAAATCTCTGAACTTTGAACTGTCACGTTTTTGGGTACAATCGAAAAATATTTCTCATGAGTAATGTACTTTGACGATTTATTTTTATTTTTAATACGATATTTTCGTGATATTTAGCTCGCGGACGGTTAAACGGTTACTCTGATCTTGATGAAACTTTATGGGAACGTTTGAAATCACTTGATTTAGATGTTTTATGATTTTGGGTACAATCGAATAAATATGTATCGAAGAAATCGTGCTTTTATGATTTTTCCAGATTTTTAATGCAATATTTTCGTGATTGTCCGATTCTGACAAAACTGGTGGGTCTGCAACGTTTATATTTTACATGGACATGAAGATCATGGTACCTTTGAAACAAAAAGTTGAAAAAGTTTGCCAGAATTCATAGAAATAATGGTATTAAAGCCTTTTACGGGTGTAATTAACAAGTAACTATAGAAACTTGACAACAATCACATACAATGTGTAAAAAAAGCATGTCTTTGTGCCTCGAAATATTTTACATTCTATTGTTATAGATATTTCCATAGCAATAATTCTAATTGATAAATTATCTTAATTTAACAAAAAATAATTTTGTAATAGAACTTGAGAAAATAATGAGATCCCACTTATACTAAAATGTAGTAATCATTGGACAGAAATATTAAAAAAGGTCATTCATCAACACGACTGGAAAAAGCGTTCGCGAAGCGACCTAGTGCAAGACAATTATAAAAAATAATAATACAAAAAATGGTGAAACGCATAACCAAGATTGCTCAAGTAACACGCAAGTCACAGTGCAGCCTCATCCATATTATATAGCCGACATCTACGGTGTATTTGGCACCACGAAATAAAAAATAAAAAATGAATTCCTAAACAAGAGAAAGATAGGAAACTAATTTCATAACGATCATAAATTGAGCAAAATCTAACTACCTTGAACAAAATATTCTCGGAGGTTGTGCCCCCAAACCCCAAACCCCCAAGATGTACTACTAATTAAAGTTTCCGACCTATCAATAATTGCAAACCTGCAATGGTGTCATGCAAATATACGGCGGAAACCCAAAACGTTATATTTATTCCTCAGTAAACTTAAAACAAATCAGGGTATTATGCTGTAAACCATACAGTGCATACAAGTATACTCTCATAGAACAAAAAATGAGGAAATCCAATGTCAAGTCAATGCACATAATCAATTATTGCAATCACAAAAATCATCAGTAACAAAACACAAACAACCGTATCAAAGACACCACTGACTAATTATTAAAAAGATGCCTCAAAAACGTTAAAATTTATTAATCACACTCTTAGAATAGGAAAATTTTCCGGAATTGTGCGCCCCGGACCCACTCTAGTAAAAGAGCCTTTCCCCAGGTCCCCCATTGTCGTTAATCATATACTTTATTCGTGAAAGAGCGTACTCCCAGAAATACATTAATTTTGATGACACCTGATAATGAGTTGAAAAGCCACCACTGACAGACTCGCATTAGTTGGGGGGGGGGGTCCACAAAACCCCCATTGTACCAGGATACATAAGTTATGTTTGTGGTCACTTAAAAAGATGTTCGTCCCCCTAAAAAACAAGGGCTAGTTACGCTACTGAGCAAAGCCATATGCTCTGGGCCAATTTCTACTCCGACCCCAGACGGAGCGACAACCTGCAATCAGTGTTTTCCGCACTGATGTGCACTATAGGCTCTAATTCACATCACTGCTATGAGCACAGATTTACCTGGTTTGCCGTAAAGCCGGGCGCGTAGGAAGTGGGGAGGGGAATGGAGGGAATCGACCCCCCACCCCCTCTTTTAACCCTGACACACAACTTTTCACGATGGCACCCCATATCTGTTTCACATTTGTCATGATGCATCCACCTACTACATAAATCCTCAACATTTTGTACAAATGGATGGCTCATCACTTGTATAACCTTCGATCATGATACCCTTCATTCGAAATCCCTAACAGGATTTTTTATATTTAAATGACAATATCTTATCTATATGTTATCTAACGCTTCTATTAAACTGAGGAACGTCTCATGGACCGAAAACGTTTTGTAAATATGTAGTTTTTGTGTTTTGTCTTGGAAGTGTACAAAATTTAAAATTAAGTCTTTTTGAAATGCACATTATTTTTCTCGAGTATGCTAGTAATTCATATCATTGAGATCCACATACAAAATGCGTACCATGGCAATTACCACGTGCCGAACTGTTCAACTTAAAAATTGGTCTAAAACGCGTTTTTACCTCTCGCCATCTCGATTTTCAAACTAAATCTAGACTTCGGAAGACCATTCTCACTCCCTTGGAGGTTAAATACACTCCATTCTGATTTTGACACCCGCCTACCCCAACCCCTGCACATAAGGTTCCTACGCGTCTAGTTATCCGTCTAGGCTCACTAGACAAAGTACTCGAAGGTGGCCTAGGAACAGATTGCTACTAAGGCTCGATCACTTTGCTGCATTACATCGTTATTATACGCAGGCTTCATCCATATAGCACTATGCCGTCCCTTCCCGCCCCACACTTCACAGACTGCACATTATACCAGTGTCACTATCACATTATCAGCGTTCAAATCGGCTGGAAACACAGGCTAGACACCGGAGGTTAATATTTGCGAGAACAAGGCCATAAAATTCTCAACGTAATTTATGTCGGTTGGTTGACATTCTAACAAAATGCCCCCTTGACGGGCAAACTGGGACATTAATTCAACATTTATTACCAGTTGAAATGTGTTTGAAGGCATTGACCCGCCAATGTGTTTAGACTGTTTAGGTCTACGGAGGTTTTACTACTTGGACCCATTTAGCTAAATAAAATAAAAACAGTGATATAGATAAGTGACGCGTTTGTGGACAGTGGTGCTGTTAGTTGTAGTTGTAAGTGTAACCCTGTATGAAGCAGTGAGAGTCGTAGCCAGCAGGCTCTCAACTGCGAGGAGGGTGGAGGAAGAGGGAGAGGGGCACACTCGTTGTAGCTTACAGAAACATATGTGTAGTGTGTAGATAGTGGTGCTGTTAGTTGTAGTTGTAAGTGTAACCCTGTATGAAGCAGTGAGAGTCGTAGCCAGCAGGCTCTCAAATGCGGGGGGGTGGGGGGGGAGGGGTGGAAAGAACAAGGGGAGGGGAGAAAGGGTGCCAAATTGTTTAAGGCCCTTTTAACAAAGGGGAACATTAAAAGGGGGGGGGGGGGAAAGGGGTGTTTTTTTTAAAAAAAATTTTGGTGTGGTTTGGGGGGTTATTTTTGTAAGGGTTTTAAATGGGTT
>JAMZAV010008917.1:0-27713 GCA_024449915.1 Sweltsa coloradensis | reverse complement strand
AGGTCAGGGTGACAAGCTAAAATTTTCCCAAAAAACAGTAAAGTCAGGGGACACGAACTCACTTTCAGTCGGGTAGGTGCATGCACCAGCTGATAGGCAAGATTGGTTATTAAATTTTTAAATACATGTGCTCCTTCTTTTGTTAAAAACCGGGTTCTTGTTCATGTTAAACCTCCTAATACATGTCCTAGAAGTCATCACCCCGTTTATACCTATCGATCTCGGTCACCGTTGGGAAGATTAGCCTGTGTAACAAATAACAGCTACGTTCCCCAAAACAATAGTTACTTTGGTAAATAAACATCCATAACCAAAGGGCTAATCAACCTCTAAAACGTGACAATATTTAAGTCACGCTCCCACTTTCTGTATTTGGTAATTCGCTCTGCATGTACAGCTTTAGGGGGGAAAGATGCGCTGGGACTGACCATAGGAAACATTTTTTATCGCGTTCTTTACTTTAAATAACTGATTACTGTTTCTTACTTTACTTGGTAAATCCATGTATGTACTAGCAGATAATGGTTTGTAGACACCTACTCGAAGCTCTAGGTGGTAGATGCGGTCGATGGTCCAGTTACTTCCCTCCTTCTGATAGTTTGATACTGATTCACCAATCGTAGCAAACGCCTGATTGAACTGCGCATCAAACTCCGACTCTTGAAGTAAGATGAAGCACTTGCTGCGAAAACACGGGCGGGCAAAGACTTGTTCCTCTTTACTCCCACGAACACAGCGGACGAAGATGGATAAGTACCATTTTACACCTTTATGCTTTTTAAGTTCATTGCATAGTGCTCTTTGTACATCATCATGCCTGTGTGACACAAATAAAAGATGATCCTTTTCTGATTCAACTGGGTAGAAAGTATAAGTTTTCACTTTTCCATTAATAGCTGAAGAAAAGTTGCAAGGATCTTCTATGCAGGTTTCATCAACATCCATATTCACACCCACTGGTAAACCCAGATCATCTGATGTATTTGCTCTGCTATGCCATTTAATGTGGTTAAGCAGATTGTCTTTTCTTGAAAACGACTTCTCGCACAAGTCACAAGTATAGATTACTCCCTCTGCTTCATGGTCCTTTGAAATATGTCTCTTCAAGTTGTCAGAGCGGGTAAACACTACATCGCATAGTTCGCATTTCTTCAGTGTTGTCGGGTTATGCACCAACCGTTCGTGTCTTTTCAAACAAAAGTTTTTAGCAAACACTGCATTACACAACCTGCACTTGAATTTTCTTGACTCCACAGGATGATTGTCAGTATTCTCCATAATGGCGTAGTAGCGAACTTCACTCAAGCTGGAAGAATAAATAAATGCACATACTAATTTAAATCATACTCTTTAACTAGACATACCCTGTTCATTACAAAATATAATGACATAAATATAAAAGTACACTTACATAATTATAATTTTATCAAACAATCACTTGAGAAATAATTCAAGTCGGAGACAGCCACTTTTATGTGATGTTCTCGCATCGAGTGTCAGCCAAGTAATGAGGTAATGATACAAACCACCCTACTTATATACCCCACAGCACTGAAACTCACAAATATAACTACGTGAGTCAAGAGAAATCATTTATTTTTTCTTACTGTAATAAAAAAGTACACAGGAGAAATACCAGAGTACTACTCTAGTCAAGTTAATTATAAGCACACTAAAAAAGATACAGATATTTCAGAAGCCCCTCCTCTAAATTACACAAATTCGCATAAATAGTTGGTCAACATCATTCAAAGTCATTCATTTTACAATATGAATTAAATGCCGTAATTACAATGACATATATTTACATTTTGATGTAGTCAAAATACACATCAGAGTTATTTACCCCTAATTATTATAATATTTGATTGTATTATTTTCATCATTTTTATCATTTTTATTTGCAAAACAAAGTATGTTCGTTTAATTAATCAATATCATTACGGGCATTTAGTCAAATTAAGAAATACATAAACTATAAGTACTACTTTATATAATGGTTTAAAATAATTTGCCATTTATGAAATAAGTATGTTATAAAATCCCAATGAACTACCTTCTGAACTCACTACCTCTTGTCTAAACTACGGGCCCCAAGTTTTCGCTGCAACCACCATTCACTGCAGTCACTATTTGCTAGTCACTCATTAATATTTCTCGAATATTCCGTGCAAACACTGTATCACTATCATTTCATTCGCTCAAACACAAATTGTACTTTTCACTACTACTGTTTCTTGATGTGTTCATCTAGACATCCAATCCACTTATAAAGCACCCCTCTACTCAAAACCATATTTATATTGAAAAGGGTGTGACGTCATCATTTAAAAAATTATACACCCAAAACATTCCACCCTTTCAGGTTAACCTACCATACTCAAGTTTCCTGAACAATCCATAAAAATCAATATTAGTTACCGCAACTAGCAGTTGGGAGCGCTAGTGTGCAAAAATCAATAATTTATTATTCCCTTTAACCACTAGAGGGAGTACTAAATACCCTCCCTTAGGGAAGTGTACTGACCAGAGAGCTTATGTATTATAACATCCCCAAAGGACTTGGGTAAGTACATTGGAAAGTATACTGGGGGTTTAGGTCAAAATACTTAGGTGGGGGGTAAATTGAAAAAAAAATTAGTTAATTATGTAATAACAAATTTAATAGATAATTATTTTAAAATAAAGGAAAATAATTAAGTTGACTAGGTTACTGTACTAATAAAGGGGGACGGTTGTCTAGAACTTTCGATGGTGACATTATGTAAATTTATGTAAATGAGAAAATTCATTATTCAAAATTATGTAAATTTATGCAAACGAGAAGCGTTATGCAAATTTATGCAAATTTATGCAAATTTATGCAAATTTGTGTAAATATAATGTAATGTTTATTTCATGTTAAGAAATGAATCCAATACGGCCGCGGTATTATGCGTACGGCGCAAGTAAACTATTCCTTATGAGTTTTAGTAACGCACCGAACTGGAGTACCGGTTTTAATTCCGGATATAATCGCAATTCGCAGCGATCAGTTACTGTAACTCACCGAGTTTGCGTACCGGTAAGAAGATACCACGTCAATCACATAAAAATAATCGCGTACATTTACATAAATTTGCATAAATTTGCATAAATTTGCATAACGAACTTTCTCGTTTGCATAAATTTACATAATTTTGAATAATGAATTTTCTCATTTACATAAATTTACATAATGTCCATCGAAAGTTCTAGACACCGTCCCCTTTATTAGTACATTTAACCTAGTCAACTTAATTATTTTCCTTTATTTTAAAATAATTATCTAATTAAATTTGTTATTACATAATTAACTAATTTCTTCATTTACCCCCACACCAAAGTATGTGACCTACCCCTAGTATACTTCCAATGTACTTACCCAAGTCCTTTGGGAGTTATAAAAACATAAGCTCTTGGTCAGTAAAACTCCCTAAGGCAGGGTATTTAGTACTCCCTCTAGTGGTTTTAATGGAATAATAAATTATTGATTTTTGCACACTAGCGCTCCCAACGCTAGTTGCGGAAAACTAATTTTGATTTTTATGGATTGTCAGGAAGCTTGATGGTAGGTTACCTGAGAAGGGTAAAATGTTCTGGGTGTATAATTTTTTATAATGATGACGTCACACCCTTTTCATATAAATAGTGGTTAGAGTAGAGGGGGGGCTTATAAGTGGATTGGATGTCTAAAATGAACACATCAAGAAGCAGTAGTATTTGAAAAGAAAACAATTTGTGTTTGAGCGAATGAAGTGATAGTGATACAGTGTTTGCACGGAATATTCGAGAAATATTAATGAGTGACTAGCAAATAGTGACTGCAGTGAATGGTGGTTGCAGCGAATACTTGGCCAGATAGTTTAGACAAGAGGTAGTGAGTTCAGAAGGTAAGTTCATTTGGGATTTTATAACATACTTTATTTCATAAATGGCAAATTATTTAATCCATTATATAAATGTAGTACTTATATGTTTATGTATTACTTAATTTGACTAAATGACAGTAATGATATTGATTAATTAAACGAACATACTTTTGTTTTGCAAATAAAAATGATAAAAATGATGAAAATAATACAATCAAATATTATAATAATTAGGGGTAAATAACTCTGATGTGTATTTTGACTACATCAAAATGTAAATATATGTCATTGTAATTACGGCATTTAATTCATATTGTAAAATGAATGACTTTGAATGATGTTGACCAACTATTTATGCGAATTTGTGTAATTTAGAGGAGGGGCTTCTGAAATATCTGTATCTTTTTTAGTGTGCTTATAATTAACTTGACTAGAGTAGTACTCTGGTATTTCTCCTGTGTACTTTTTTATTACAGTAAGAAAAAATAAATGATTTCTCTTGACTCACGTAGTTATATTTGTGAGTTCAGTGCTGTGGGTATATAAGTAGGGTGGTTTGTATCATTACCTCATTACTTGGCTGACACTCGATGCGAGAACATCACATAAAAGTGGCTGTCTCCGACTTGAATTATTTCTCAAGTGATTGTTTGATAAAATTATAATTATGTAAGTGTACTTTTATATTTATGTCATTATATTTTGTAATGAACAGGGTATGTCTAGTTAAAGAGTATGATTTAAATTAGTATGTGCATTTATTTATTCTTCCAGCTTGAGTGAAGTTCGCTACTACGCCATTATGGAGAATACTGACAATCATCCTGTGGAGTCAAGAAAATTCAAGTGCAGGTTGTGTAATGCAGTGTTTGCTAAAAACTTTTGTTTGAAAAGACACGAACGGTTGGTGCATAACCCGACAACACCGAAGAAATGCGAACTATGCGATGTAGTGTTTACCCGCTCTGACAACTTGAAGAGACATATTTCAAAGGACCATGAAGCAGAGGGAGTAATCTATACTTGTGACTTGTGCGAGAAGTCGTTTTCAAGAAAAGACAATCTGCTTAACCACATTAAATGGCATAGCAGAGCAAATACATCAGATGATCTGGGTTTACCAGTGGGTGTGAATATGGATGTTGATGAAACCTGCATAGAAGATCCTTGCAACTTTTCTTCAGCTATTAATGGAAAAAGTGAAAACTTATACTTTCTACCCAGTTGAATCGGAAAAGGATCATCTTTTATTTGTGTCACACAGGCATGATGATGTACAAAGAGCACTATGCAATGAACTTAAAAAGCATAAAGGTGTAAAATGGTACTTATCCATCTTCGTCCGCTGTGTTCGTGGGAGTAAAGAGGAACAAGTCTTTGCCCGCCCGTGTTTTCGCAGCAAGTGCTTCATCTTACTTCAAGAGTCGGAGTTTGATGCGCAGTTCAATCAGGCGTTTGCTACGATTGGTGAATCAGTATCAAACTATCAGAAGGAGGAAGTAACTGACCATCGACCGCATCTACCACCTAGAGCTTCGAGTAGGTGGTCTACAAACCATTATCTGCTAGTACATACAGGGGATTTACCAAGAAAAGTAAGAAACAGTAAATCAGTTATTAACGTAAAGAACGCGATAAAAAATTTTTCCTATGGTCAGTCCTAGCGCATCCCCACCCTAAGCTTTTACATGCAGACCCGAATTCCCAAGTACAGAAAGTGGGAGCGTGACTTAAATATGAATGGTATTGACTACCCAGTACCAGTATCTCAGATTCCACGATTTGAAAGCCCAAAATAATATTTCTTTAAATGTATATGCATATGAAAGGGGGTTTACCCTAAAAAAATTCAGCTTGAAGTGCAAACAACATGTTAACTTGTTACTTGTGTCAAATGGGGTAGTAATCTTTACTTTTGATTAAAAATCTTAATCGTTTACTCGCGTCTTTGACAAAACATAAGAGAGAAGCTTCATTACTGTAACTTTGCTTTACATAGATTTTCAACTAAAGCTCGGCTAAATAATAATCATACCTATTGTAATGCATACGAACCCCAGAAGACAAGCCTACCCAATACTGAAAATAATATACTGAAATTTAAAAACTTAATTTTCTCTTAAAGTACCTTTCGCTATTTATGCAGATTTTGAATTTTTTTTTCTGAGAAAATAAGGGGCTGTTCACAAAATCCCGAAAAATCTCAACTACAAAATTTAAAACTCATCATGAACCTTCAGGCTTTGCATACATTATTATTGGACCTACGGGGGAGCCATTTAAACCGCCAGTAGTGTACAATGGACCAGATGTTGTAAAAACATTTCTTGATGCTCTTATCAAAGAAGAAACACAGCTTTAAAAAATCTTTCCCAGACTATTAAACCTCTTATAAAAACAGAGATTGATGAGCACAACTTTGAAAACCCCAGAATATTGTTCATCTGTACTGAAAAGTTAAATAGAGACCCCCGTACGCGATCATGATCATCTTACTGGATTATATCGCGGTGCAGCACAGGCAACTGTAATCTAAATTATAAAACTTGCAGCACATTATTCCAGTTATTTTTTATAATCTACGTGGTTTTTGACTCACATTTGATTATGCAACATATTGGAGAAAGTCGAAATAGACGTATACTGTTATTCCAAATAATATTGAGAAGTATGTTTTCTTTTTCTGGGGTGATTTGCGTTTCCTTGATTCTTTGCAATTTCTTAAGCGTCACTAGAGACTTTGGTGAATAAAACCTTGTTGACTATGGAGAAGACAAATTTTAAAATTTTAGGACCTACTTTGATAAAAAGTAAAATTCAACTTCTCTTGCGCAAGGGTGTGTTCCCATATGACTTTGTTGATTTTAGTGCTAAATTAGAAAAAACACACCTTCCACCTCACTCGGCATTTTTTAATACTCTAAAGAGCGAGCATATTTAGTGATGAGGATTATCAGCATGCAACAAAACTCTGGAGTGAATTTGGCATTAATACTTGGGAGAAACCAAGACCTTTATGTTCAAAGTGATGTACTATTGTTTTGCTGATGTATTTGAAAGTTTTAGGGTGTTGTGTCTTAAAAACTATGAGATTGATCCTCTACATACCTATACTGCTCCTGGATTAGCATGGGCTAGTTGTCTTAAGATGACACGCGTGGAATTAGAGCTTTTTTACCGACGCAGATATGTATTTATTTATGGAGAATGGCATTAGAGGGGGTGTCTCAATGATTTCAAAGCGTTTCTCTCAAGCTAATAATCAATACATGGAAGATTTGTTGCTAAAAAATCCATCCAAGCAATAGTTTACTGGGACTGTAATAATTTGTATGGGGGTTTGCAATGTCAAAATTTCTCCCTTTAAATGGTTTTAGATGGTTAAGTGAATCAGAAATCACATTGTTGGATGTAACTAAAAATACCAGATGAAGGCGAAAAGGATATATTTTAGAAGTAGATCTGGAATATCCTAAAGAGCTGCATGATATGCATAATGATTAAACCCCCTGGGGCCCCCGAGAAGATGGTGATTTTGGACAAAATGATATCTCCTATTCAAAAAAACTTCTGGATACTTTTAAACATTTCTATGAGTAAAAAAAGTAACAAAAACTAGTTACTACATTACACAATAAGACAAAAATTTCATACTTCACTATAAAAATTTAAAAACAGTACCTCTTGCTCGGAATGAAAATAACTAAAGTTCATCGTGTTCAAAATTCACACAAAGGCATGGTTGAAACCATATATTGACTATAACACTATTCAGCGTCCAAAAAGCTAGAAAAAACTTTGAGAAGGATCTATTCAAATTGTTAAACAATGCAGTGTTTTGGCAAAAACAATGGAAAATCTAAGGAACAGAGTGAACATTGAGCTTGTAACTTCTGAAAAGCGTATGTTGAAACTAAATTTCATCTCCTGCATTTGAGGGTTTGAGATTTTTTCTAAAAACCTTTCAGCTGTAAAATCAAAGAAGGTAAACCTCTTCCTCAATCGACCTATTTACGCAGGCTTCACTATTCTAGATGTTAGTAAAACAATAATGTACGATTTCATTACAACTACACTAAAAGTAAGTATGATGATAAAGCTAAAAATCCTTTTTACCGACACTGATTCGCTTTGTTATGAAATTTTAACTAAGATGTGTATAACGATATGAAGACAGATGCAGAACTTTTTGATACATCAAACTTTCCAAAAGATCATTTTTTATATAGCGAAAAGAATAAGAAAGTTTCTCGGAAAGATGAAGGATGAACTTGATGGAAAGATAATCAAAGAATTTGTGGGTTACGCTCAAAGATGTACTCAATTTTTAGAGCAAAGTGGTATTAATAAGAAGGTAGGTAAAGGAATTGTCAAAACAACCTTTAAAGAGATCGTTAAACGCACGCAGATTTTAAAGCAAGTTTGTTTTTTAAAGGAGGTAAAAATGCGCAAACATGTACTCCATAAGAAGTTTTAAGCATGATGTGTTTACTATAAAGCAGAAAAAGGTAACACTATCTCCATTTGATGACAAGCGATACATATTGAATAATGGTGTTGATACTGTGGCATATGGACATTACAAAATTAAGGTGAAAACTGACTAACAGAACTATATAAAAGAGATATTCTTTACATGTTACTGACGTAATTGTATAAAGGTGAAAAAAAAAAGATGTGTAAGCATTTCCTAAATGATATAAAACGTACATTAGAAAATTAAGTTGTAAACTAAGTTAAAAGAAAATTCTATAAAAGTACACTTTAGGCCTACATATATGTAATTATCTAAAATTAAAGGAGGGTGGTATATACATTCCCTAAAATGAACTACTAACATGAATATTACGATGTAAAACTGAAATTACGATTGTAAAATGATTGTAACATCAATTAATTGATAAACTCTTTGTAATGTTAATGCATGAAAAATTTCCTTTCAGATGTGTGTAAACTTTAAAGTATATTAGAATAAAGACTTTGTAAAATTTTATGTTTTACTAATAAAATTAAAAGTGGGTAAATCATACGTGTTTTTATTTATATTTACTTTTTCCTACTCCTAAATAAAAGATAGCACAACTTTACTTTAAATGAAAAATATGTTATCTTCTAGAATGTTAATAAAACATAATATGAAAAACGTCATTAAAATGCGAATAATATAAAAATAATACACGGTTAAAACTCATTTCGGAGTAAACATCGTGCCGTACAAACCTACTGGTGCACATAGGTAGTGACGGGCACGGAAGATGATTCTCCTTTAAGTTGAGAGGTTTGAGGGAGTGTTAGTAAGAATCTTAGGTTAGAATATGGAGGGCAGGCCTTTGGGTTAGGTTAGGTAGGTAAGAAAGGGTTAGGCTCGTTGGTAGGTTAACTTAAGTTAGGATATGGAGGGTTAGGACCTTTTGGGGTTTGGGGTTTGGTTGGGTTACAAGACTTAGGTAAGGTTATGGCGGTAAGGCCCTTTGGCTAGGTAAGGTAAGGTAAGGAAGGGTAAGTCCTTTTTGGTAGGGAAGGTTAGGCTAGGTAGGGTTAAGCCCTTTTGGGAAAATTTTCTTAAGTTAGGATATGGAGGGTTTAAAACCTATGGTTGGGTTAGAGTGGGTTACAGGTTCTTTTGTTAGTTTTATGGCGGTTAGGCCCCTTTTGGCTAGGGAAGTTAGGTTAGGAAGGGTTAAGCCCTTTTGGGAAGGTTAGGTTTGGTTTAAATAGGGCGGACTCCAAAAGTGCACCTCCTGTCCCAGAAGCCTCACTTCTACCCTACTCATTCCAAAACATATTAGTACAAACATTTTCGACGGACTACTTCACACAATTCCAAGAAAATCGCCTGGGTTCCAGCAAAAAAGCAAGAAGCCTATTTTTTTAATCCTCTCTTGATGAGATTTCATGGAACTTGTGTGATGTAGTTTTACGTAATTGAATTGTGTTTAAAAGTTGTTAAATAAAAATGCAAACTTCTGTCAAAATTGGAAAATTTACATTCAGTTTAGAATAATTACAAAAGAGTTAAAATAAAAAAAATACATAAAAATTTAGAACAATGTACCAAATTTTCAAAAATATCCAAATTGTGTATGTATGTTTATCTGCAGATTTGCGAATGTGTGTTTGGCCGTCATTTCAGGCCTATAAAAAATAAATCGCTACAAAACGTCGAACGCAAGTCAGGTCAAATATCGCATTTTTACATCTGCAGATACTTCAGTTTCTGTGTATTTATGTGGCCTCTTGGCGCTATACTTCACTAAAGATGTTGATCGACTATCGTCACCAACGTAGTCACTCTAGTAAATAGACCCTCTACTAAACCATAGATATTAAACTCCTATTGTAGGCTAGATTGGCAGTGTCCAATACTTCCGCATAGGCGCGAGCGTAGCAAATTGAAGCGTCGAAAATCCAGTTCAAGATGGCGATTTGGCTTTTTAATTTATGCTTTTTAAAGCAATAAAGTATTTTACTGGATTGTTTGATATGGTTTTAAACTTGTGCAGCATGGGAATGCACAAACAGAAACAATAAGACGTTATTGCATAAGGAATTTAGTAATCAGTATGCTCAGCTGTCAAACTGGCGGCCATCTTTAAAAATATTCGGTCTACAAAATAGCTCCCATTAAATTAACATGCAAACTGGGATTTCAAGATGGCTTCTAATTGTCACGGAAGTGGACCGCCGACTGCTAATCTAGCCTACAGTAGTGAAATATCAATGCTCTAAACACGCGAGCCTCATGCTTATCTCGCACTAACCTACCTCATTGGAGCAAGGCCGCCGATAGCTCAGTGCAGCAACACACTCAAGAGTCTAGCTAGAGGATGCGCGCGCACGTCACATCCGGTTGACCGGGTTC
Source organism: Sweltsa coloradensis (assembly GCA_024449915.1). NCBI lineage: Eukaryota > Metazoa > Arthropoda > Insecta > Plecoptera > Chloroperlidae > Sweltsa > Sweltsa coloradensis. The sequence goes on along the minus strand of JAMZAV010008917.1, from coordinate 16,961 downwards.
AGATAAGAAGGTATCGGCTGATTGTTATCTCGAGGAATCTATATTTACCAGGTAAGAGGTGTGCGTAACAAAAGAAAGTGTACACAGGACAGACATTCTTATCAAATTATATTTCTTTTAGGTGAAATAGTTTTCGGAAAGAGAGTACACAATATGTTTCCGTGAACTGATCATTTTTTCTAGACTTACGTATTGATGACGCGATCTTTTCTACTCCATCTCACAATACCATCAACAGTCTTGGGCAAGTTCCCAAAAATAAGCGACTTTTATCTGTTTCTTTCTTTCTTTCTTTCTTTCTTTCTTTCTTTAGGTATCTTGTTTGTGTTTTTATGTGTTTTTTAACGTTTATCCTATTCAATTAACTAGAAAAACGCTAAAGTCCCGCCGCGTTGATGGATGAGCGTAAGTTTTTAGTTTGCGTGGGACCACTTTTCCTTTGCAAGTGCTTTGTGAATGTATTGTAGGTGATTGTTGTCAAGTTTCTATGTAACTTGTTAATTGTCATTATAAACCTCAAAAAACTCATTTAAAACATTTATTTCTATGGATTCTGGCTAACTTTTTCAACTTTTTCTTTCAGAAAGCAATACATCACCGCAACCTTAATGTCCATGTGAAATATGAACGTTGTAGCCCCACCTGTTTGGTCAGAATCGGCCCAAATGTGACGAAAATATCGCACTTAAAATCGAAAAACACATATTAAAACCTTATTTCTATGGTTTCTGGCTAACTTTTTCAACTTTTTCTTTCAAAAGGTACTACAGCACAATAATCTTAATAACCAAGTGAAATATTTAAACGTTTTAGCCCTACCCGTTTGGTCAGAATCGGCCCAAAGAGTCGAAAAAACTCGTAAAAGTACGATATTCGTTAGAAATATTTCTTCGATTGTACCCAAAACGTGGCACGTCTAAGTTCAGAGATTTCGAAGGTCCCCTTCAAATTTTTATTAAGATCGCATATGCCGTTTTCCCGGAATGTGCGAACAAACAGACAAAAAAAACACTGGGGCTAAATTTTTGAGGGGTCAGTGAAATTGAAGTCTTCGCTTCGCTCATCCAATAAAAGTTAACTAGGAAAACGCTTAAGTCCCGCCGCGTTGATGGATGAGCTTTTTAAAGTTTTTTTGTTGCGTGGGATATCTTTTACTTTTGCAAGTGCTTTGTTTTTGTCTACGCATTTTAGGGATTGTTGTCAAGTTTCTATTGTTTCCCTTTTCAATTGGTAAATTTTTTACCGTAAAAAACTTATATTAAAAGCTTTATTTTTATGGATTCTGGCTAGCTTTTTCAACTTTTCTTTCAAAAGGTACACATCACCATAACCTTAATGTCCATGTATAATATGAACGTTGTAGCCCCACCCGTTTCGTCCGAATGGGCCCAAATGGCACGAAAATATCGCACATAAATAAAAAAAACTTATATTAAAAGCTTTATTTCTATAGATTCTGGCTAACTCTTTCAACTTTTTCTTTAAAAATGTACTACATACCATAACCTTAATGTCCATGTATAATATGAAACTTTGTAGCCCCACCCTTTTGGTCAGAATTGGCCCAAATGGCACGAAAAATCGCACAAAAAATCGAAAAAAATCGTAAAAGTCCCGATATTTATGAGAAATATTTCTTCGATTGTACCCAAAAACGTGGCCAGTCTAAGTTCAGAGATTTCGAAAGTCCTGTCAAATCTTCATCAAGATCGCATATGCCGTTTTCCCGGAATCGTGCGAACAAACAGACACAAAAACAAACAAAAAAAACAAACAAACAAACACACAAAAAAGCAACCGAGCTAAATTTTTGGGGGGTCAGTGAAATTGAGGGGTCAGTGAAATTGAAGTCTTCGCTTCACTCGCTTCGCTCGCTTCGCTCATCCAAAAATAGGACAGCAAAAAATGAGTTACTTTGACAGAAGTACACGTCAAAAATAGGAACTAACTCGTAGACAATTTTTTAAAATTTCAACTTTCTATGGTTGCCAGTGCATTTTAGGAAAACAGTCCAAGTGTAATATTTTCAATGTTATACCTCAGAAGTTGTGCTAGAATACTGATGCAATTGAGAAGTAATTTTCCCGATTTCGTCGGGAATTTAAATTTGAAAAAATTAAATTATGGTTTTCATACACAATTGTTGTGCATTATTTTGGAATGTGCTACATTATTCTTGTGTTCTTTCACCCGAATACCTATGCAATATGCCAAGAATCCAATTTGAATAAAAGAAAGTTCAAAGAAGCTTGTTTCATGCTTGTACATCTAATGTCATGAGTACTCCTAGCGCCCATTATCCTCCAATATGGAATATTTGTTGTCTTAATGTAAGGCCAGTTCATTGCTGTCTTAAACTTTTTTTTACGTTTTGGTGTTTATATTTTTACCCTCACCTATTATTGGTACATAGCTAGTTTATTTCTGCATTGTTTTATTTTTATGTTATTCATAATTTGTTAGCATTAATGTTTCATGGTCGTTTTTGTTATTTTATAATTTTATTTGTATTGTTAAAACATTTATTTGGTCAACCTCAGTTTGAGAAAAACACTCGATTTGTGTCGAAATATTACTAATAAAGTATTTATTATCATAAGAACAGTGTATGTCCAAATAATTACAATTAAATAGGTACATCTGATTGGATATTGAATAAGGAAAATGACAAGAAGAATCATTTTGAGTTGTCACATTTGTTCAACATCCATTAAAATGTAAAAAGTAACCGGGAAAATGGCTTTAATTATTCCTTAGAACTTGTTTGTTTAATAGAACATTTACCTTTTTAAAAATGTAATGTTCATATTATTGGTGAAAAAAAAAATATGTAATATATATATAATACAGACCAAAAATAAGACAGTTTTAAATTGGTGGCCGCATAGCTCAGTTGTTAAGAGCATAGCCTGGTAAGCTAAGGTCCCGGGTTCAAACCCCGGTGTAGTCACTTTTTTAATTTCTGTCTAAAGTACTAACATAACAGCGTCATAGTCGCCTACTATAAAGCCAAGTTTAAACAATATATAATAATATATAATATAAATTAATATAAAAATAATTTTTATTTTTTTATTAATTTTTTTTTTTATTTTTTGTTTTTTTTTATTTTTTCAAGCAAAAACCCAAAAATTAAAACAATTGGGCATAAAAAATTCCCACTTACCCAAAATGGTTTCATAAATGGGTACATAATTGTTTTTTGGGAAAAAAAAAAAACCTCATGAAAAAAAGAAGAAGAAGAAGAAAAAGGGGGGGAAAAAAAGAAGAAGAAAAAGAAGAAGAAGAAAGAAAAGAAAGAAGAAGAAGAAAGAAGAAGGGGAAAAAATAACACCGCTTATTTTTTTATGCTGGGCCCTTGGAGGATTCTACCCCAAAAAAATTTGGCTATTATCGTAACTCTTTCATCTTTTTGTTTTTAACGGAAAACCTAGTTTTTTTAGTTATTTTTTTGGGGCCCCTACGTCTTAAAAAATAATATTTTTACTCCAAGGAAGAACGGGGATTTGGGGGCTTTATTTTGGTGGGTCATGTGTAATGTGTATGTTTTGTGCACAGTAGGGTTATCAACTTTCTGGAAACCTAATTTTTTTAAATTTGTCCAATTTTAGATAAACATTTACTCTGGTATCTATGTCCAACGCTTAAAAAGGAGGCCAAAACACCACCAAAACAAAACGTAAACGATTTTCAGGATTGGGTTAATGGGGGAATTCAAGGGTTTTGAGATCTTTTTAATCAGCCCCCCCGGCCCAAATTTCTTTTCCCAACAATTAAATTGGTTTCCCCCGAAAATATTTAGTTTCCCCAAAGGCCTGGACCTCAAAAAGGTTTTTAAAAAAAAACTGAGATTTTTTTAAAAAATTAAAAAACAAAACAAAAAATAAAATTTGGGTTTTTGTTTAAAAAACTCCGAAAAGTACGAAAACTGCTTTTTGGGGAAAACCAAAAATGAGAGAAATTTAAGGGGTTACTGGGAAAATTTTTAAGGCTCTACTGGCCCCCTGAAAAGGAAATTTCGGTGTGTTGCAGTGGTTTCGTATTTTCCACCCGTACAAACCGACCCCAATTTGAGATATTTTTAAAATTTTTTTTTTATTCTACTCAGTAAAGACGCCCAAATGAACGTGTGTTGAAATTTTTTGCAAAAACCCTTTGTTTTTTTTAAAAAAATTTTTTTAAACTTTGGGAAATTTTTAACTTTTATTTTTTTTTTCGCGTTTTTTTTTTAGGCGTCCCCCAAAAGAAATTTTTGGAAAAAAGAAAGCAACACCGTGAAAATATACCCCTTCAACTAGCTTCCAAAAAATTTCCTGAAAATTTTTTGAAAAAGGGGTGTCTGTTTGTAAAGGGAAAGAAAAAAAAGCAGGGTTTGGGCCCTTATTTTAGGCTTTTTTGACTCCAAGCAATTTGGCCCGAAACCCTAGCGATACAAATTTCCTTTTTCCCCCTTTTTGAGGGGAAAGGTCATGTAAATTTTTTTGAAAAGTTTTTTCCCGGATTGGCGCATGTTTTTGCTCGTAAATACTTGAGGACACCATTTGGGAACATTATGCATAGATCTGCGTTTATGGGAAATGCTTTTCTTGGCCCCCCAAAGTTTATTGCCCCTCTTACAGACAATTTTTTCGATACCGGAAGCCCCCCAAAAATATAAATTTTATTATTGTACAGGGGCCCCGTATGTTTTGGGGTTTTCGATCCCCAGTCGGGAAAAATTTTGGTTTTTTCTTTAAACCACAGAATGAAAACAATTATTAATACATCCACCCACGGCGCGTTATTAATTTATGCATCCCCGGCCCTTAAAATTTATGCACGGGGAATTGAAGTAAAGATAATTTTTATTGTATCGTTTTTTTGGGAAACCCGTTTGATGTCCTAAAATGAATTTTGAGGCGGAAGGGGGTTGGGGGGGGGGGGGGGGAGGGGGGTTTATGGAAAACAACCCAAATTTTTTGGGGTTTACGAAAAATAAACATCTCTAAAGGGAAAAAAAAAAGGGGTTGAAGCACGCAAAAAACCACTTTCCATGATGTAATAAAAAAATTAATTAAATACAGTATTTTATTAAACTTTTTTTGGAAATTTAAATTAACATTGTATATATTTTTTGGGTTTTAAAACAGTGTTACCACCGGGGGATTAAACCACGGCTGTAAAATTAAGATGAGAAATTTTCGTAAAAAAGGGGCCTTTATTTTTGGCCCCCATTCCCTTTTGAATTTTAAAAAATTTTTTTATTTGAAATTATATTTTTTTATTTAAAACCCACGGCACGGGACCATTTTTTTTTAAAAAGTTAAAAAAAATTAATAATAAAAAGGGGTGAGAGCATCTGCCCAGACATAAAGAGGTTGGGTTCAATCCCGGGAGGAAACCTTTTTTTAATTTTATGTCTATGAAAAGACTACCATCAAAAAACAGGTCATAGTCGCCCAACATAAAAAATATCTGGACATCAAGAAAAAGCAAAGCGCTTGAGTAATTCCCCTTTTGGGTTTCACTTGAAACCACGGATGTTTGAAAATTTCTCTTACTCTTTTCAAAAACTCTAACTCTTCGGGAAAGGGGAAAACCCAGGAATTAACTGGGTTTTTTGCCGAAAAAAATTTTAAAAAAAATCAAACGGGTTTTTTCCCCAAAATAAAACAAATTTTTAAAATCTATTTCCTCATTTTTATTGGGATAAGTTATCGGCCTAAAAAAATTACTTTATATTTTAAAAATTTTTATTAAATAAAACGCTCAACGCAAAACTGCATTTTTTTTTGTGCATGGGCCCCGATGAAAAGCCCCCGAACCCGAAATTTAAACCCAGTGCCCAAGGGCGGACCCCCAGAACCTTTAATTTCTTTTCCCGAAACTGCAATGCCCTTTGAAACCCGGGACGCAATTCTGTCACATCGAGATATGGGGGAATCGGGTTTTTTTTTTCTTTCAGTTTTTTTTGGGTGCCCCCCGTGCAAAGTTATCATATTAAAAAAGTGGGGGGATTTCCCAAAAAACCCCCAAAGCTAAAAGAATTGTGGGTGTGGGTTTTTAAAGGTTAAGGGTTGAAAAAAAAAATTTCCCTCACATGCGGGGTTTATTAAGAAAAACGGAAATTTTGAAAGAAAACCCCTTTGTTGTGTGTTATAATATTTGATTTGGGGGCCCGAGGTTTTTTTATTTATATCTTTAACCTTGGCTTTAAGAAAGGCGACTATGACGTTTTATGTTAGTACTTTGACGAAATTAAAAAAGTGATTTACCCGGGGTTTTAAAAACCCCCGGGCCGGGACCTTAGCGGGCCCGGGGTTTGCCCTTAAACCAACTGAGTTATGCCCCCCAAATTTAAAAATTGTTTTTAATTTTTGGGTTTCTGGTTTTTGTACTTTTTGTAAGCAGCACTAAAAAAAAACTGGGGAAAATTTTTAAAAACCCATCTCTAAAAAACCCAAGATTTGGGCTAACAAATTTTTTTTACCTTGGCTTTATAAGTGGCGACTTTGACCTGTTATGTTTTTTACTTTAGAAAAAAATTTAAAAAAAGGGGGACTACCCCGGGGTTTAAACCCCGGGGGCCTAGCTGTCCGAAACATGTATGTCCCAAAAAAGACCAAAATTAGACAGTTTTTAAATTGGTGGGCTGCATAGCTCAGCTGGAAAAGAGCAAAACCCCGGGGACAGCAAAGGGCCCCGGGTTCAAAACCCCGGGAGTCACCCAATAAAGGTTTTGGGATTTCCGATATTTTTATTTTCTTTTGGAAAACAATGCTAAAACTTTAATTTCTAACGAAAAGGTATTTTTTCCCGGTTTTTAACTATTTGTTTTTTTTGTATTAGGCCGTATTTACTTTTTTAAAATGGGAATTTTTTTAAATTTTTTGGGGTAAATTTAATAAAATCAAAAAAAGCTTATAAATTTTCCGCTCGAAAATTAGGGGGGAACCATTTCAGGGAAGTGATTGTATTTGTTTTAATATCATATTTAAAATTGAGTAGGGCTAAATTTTTGGGAAATTTAATTTTGTTTTCGATTCCATGCCCAATCCATTTTTTTCGTGGCCCCCGGTTTCAGTAGCCCCCAAATTGTATTGACACCCCAAACCCACCACCCAAAAAAACCCCGATTGACATTTTTTGTAAAAATTTTTTAACCCTGAGAAGTCTTTGGGGGGTTTTATCATAAAAAACAAAAAATTAAAAATTGTTTCCCCAAGGTTTTTATAGATCTCGGTTTTTACTCCCCGGGGCGGGTTTTCCAACCAATTTAGCATTATGGGGAACAAGTCCCTATTTGAAAGTATTTTTGCTAATTACAAAAATTTTTTTAAATTTGAATATGAGTGAAAACATTGTACGCACTGAACTAAAAAATAAAAACTAAAATAGGCCTTGCATTTCCCGGGCCTTTGCCTAAAGGGCTCAAAAATTCCCGGATAAACTTTTTAGCTAGGGTTGCTGGTTTAAGGGATTCAACCCTTTCCTTTCCAAAAACAGAGTCTCACGCGTTAGCCTTGGGGCACCTCTAACGGGTTTCGGTCCCAAAACAAGCCCCTGCAGGGGTTTGACAAAGCTATTGTTCAGAGATGCGGGGGGACATGTCGAAAAAATTTTTGGTCTGGAAAAAATTTTTTCCCAAAAGGACACAAAGAGGGCGGTTTTCGTGAAATGCATTTGCCCCCCGCCCCGGGGCCCGCCTCGAGTGATTTCCCCCAACACATTTCCAAAAGCCCGGGGATGGGGTCATTCAACACTTTTTAAAAAGATAATTTTATTTTACAACCCTTTTTCGCACTTTTTAACCGGGCCCTTCCCAAAGGGTGTTTTATAGGGACGTCAATGCAAGGCCGAAGGGAATAAAGCCAGGGGCGTTTATTCTATTGTAGTTAATACAGTGTTTTCTATAATCCCCAAAAGGGCTTGGGGGTTTGAGGGTCTCATGCACTCATTGGCCTTTATTCAAACCAAACCCGGGCACACCCGGGAATCGAATCGAAAGCTGAATTGAAATTGAAATTCAAAAAATTTCACAATGGTTATATACTGATCAAATATCTTTAATTTTTTTTTAAAATGTTTTTTTTTAAAAGGGAAGTAATAATAATATTACACAACACATAAGGCAAACAAGTTCATTTTTGTATCCAAAGATGTCTTCGTTTTCGTATTTGACTTACGAGAAATGGTTTTTGCTTTAAAAAATTTTTTTTATGCATTTGAATAGTGAAAATAATTTGGAAAAAGGTTTTTAAAGTCCCCAAAATAATAAAAATAATAACGCAAGTAAGCAAACATAAAAAAAATACTTTTGGGAAAAAAAATTTATTAAACCCTTTTTAAAAATTTAAAAACCCCAATTTTCATAAAAAGGGGTTCCTTCTCCTTTCACATTTTTTTTTCCTTCATTTAAATTAAAAATACGTGCCTTGGGGCCCTCGTTGTACATTTCGTGCATTACATTGGAAATTTATGTTACAGCTATTGGGTATAGGGGTTTTTAAGAAATATTTTTTGAATGAAATTTTTTTTATAAAGGGATATCATGGAAATAGTTTGTTTCGAATATTAAATATTTATGTTTTCTTTTAGGCCGCCACCTACAGAACCCAAAATTTTATAATAAAAAAGGGCCCGGGAATAGTTTACTTTTTTCTTCTTTCCGTTTTAAAAGCATCCCGAAAAAAAAACGGAAGCATTTAAAATCAATGATAGGCACTATTTTTGTACACTATCCAATACTGTAAATTTTAGGGAAAACGGACTTGATAGAAGAAATGTACCGAGGGTTTTAAAATTTGTATTTAATTTCCCAAAAGTTTAAAAAGAATAAAAAAAAACAGCAAATTTCTTCAGAAGCCATTTTTAAATTCCCCTTCTTAAAATACCATCATCAATGGGTCAGGGGCCGGTTGCATCAGGACTTTTCACAGCTTTGTTAAAAATATCATTCCCTGAAATTTAAATTTTATTTTACAACCCCTAAATTAAAAAATTTGGTTTTACTTTTTTTACGTCTAAAAAGAGCGCAAATAAACGGGACGTTTTCACGTACCCCACGCAAAAAATTTTCGAAAATTGGGAAAATTTAAATAGATTAAAAATTGTAAACAATTTATGGGCCCCAAGTATGTCTTTTTGGTTTTTAAAACACGTTTCGAAATATAATATACTTTTTACGGGCGTGTTTCGATTCCCCCCAGTTTTTAGTCGGTTTAAAATTTATACACTTTTTTTTATTATCAAACTTTTTAAACCCCAAATTTTGGGAAATTTCCTTATCCCTTTAAAATTTTTCCCAAACAAACCCAGATCTAGCCCCCCTCTTTTTTTAATAAAACCTCCACGGAGGGGAGAAATGCGAACCCATGTGGAAAAAATAGCGTTGAGTGAATAAAACACTCAACGAAAAATAAGCCTTTTGCCGCCTCGCGGGGCCGTAGACCGGCTTTACGGCGCCGCCCCCTAATCGGAGCTTTCCCGAAATACATCGTGCAGCCTACAGACTACTTGCAACTGCCCCGGGCCCTCCAATTTTGGGCGGCTATTTTTCGAATATTTTGAGTGACAATTTTCCCAAATCCCCCCTCCAGTGCCTCTTTTCAAGCTCCCCCTTTTTCACCAAAATTAGGCCCAAATGGGCCCCAAAATCCGGTTGGGCTTTAACTTTTAAAAATTTGGGTTTTCGGGTTTTTCACGAGAAATAAAAAAAATAAAAAAAGAAATAAATACAATCTCAAATTTTTGGGGTGGGCAAACCGAAGACTTCAATTTTACCCACTCCCAAAAAAATTTTTTTTGGGTGTTTTTTTTTTTGTTTTTTTTTTGTTTTTTGTTTTTTTTTTTGTTTTTTTTTTTAGTTTGTTTTTTTGGCTGTTTTTTTTTTCGCTCTTTTTACCGGGGAAACGGCAATTTCCCATCTTATGAAAGAAAAAATTTAGGGAAAACCCTTTGAAAAAAATTGAACTTAGATTGCTACTTTTTTTTTTTACAATCGAAGAAAATTTTCTCATGAACATCGTACTAAAAAACGATTTTTTTTGATTTTTTTGTTTCGATATTTTTGATACATTTTTGGGCCCATTTTGACCAAAAGGGTGGGGCTACACGTTTATATTTTACCGGACAAATTTAAAGGGAATGGTGATTATTGCGTTTTGAAAGAAAAAAATTTTTTTTTTAAAAAATTAGCCAAAAATTCCCCTAGAATAAAGGTTTAAAAAATGAGTTTTTTTTTGGTTTTTTAATAACAATTACCCAAATAAACCCAAAAAAAAACTTGACAAAAACCCCCAAAAATGCGTTAAAAGGCACTTGATAAGAAATAATCCCATCGCACGCAAACTAAAAAGTTATAAAAAAAAATGCTCATCCATCAACGCGACGGGACTTTAGCGTTTTCCTAGTTATTATGCTTATTTGTCATGTACCTTGTTCCAGATGGTCGTTTCGCATGTTGTCGCCTGCAAGTCTTGTGTACACTGAGACCAAAGTGTTGCGATGTCTAAGAGATAGCAAACTACTTAAGCAAAACACTTGTAGGGATTACCAAACTCTGCTCAATCAATGATTGGTTCACAACCTCTCGCAATCGATCTATCTACGTGGAGTTTCCTCAACTGCATCGCTTGTAAATACAACACGCTTCTTGCTCAGATTTAAATGACGTCAACAGTAGATTTACGATCTTATTTACCTTTGTTTCAACGCATGTTGTAATCCCATGCTTAAATCTTATCACTTATCAAAAAATGGTTTAAAATGTAGGGTTCTCCTGAATGATCAGTGCCAGGCACGTAGGCAACGAACTTTAAGCCCCCCCCCCCCCTCCCCCCCTAAATGTTTTGGGCTACATATAGAAAATAAAAAATAGAATTCACATTCTACCCATTCAGTCTCAGCCACATTATACGATTTTCAGTGGAGGACATGAAATTAAAACAGACCAAGCCAACCTGTTGGCTATCGACATCATCGACGAGCGAACATAACTACAGACAAGTATTTTTGGATGGAGCGAAGCAAAGACTTCGATTTCACTGCCCCCTCAAAAAATTTAGCTCCAATGTTTTTATTTTTTTCTGTTTGATCGCACGACATGTGCGATCTTCATGGAAATTGGAGGGGACCTTCGAAATCTCTGAACTAAGACCTGCCAAGTTTCTTGGTATATAATCGAAGAAATATTTCTCATGAATATCGTACTTATACGATTTTTTTATTTTAAGTGCGATATTTTCGTGACTTTGGCCGATTCTGACCAAACAGGTGGGGCTACAACGTTCATATTTTACATGGACATTAAGGTAATTGTGATGTATTGCTTTCTAAAAGAAAAAGTTGACAACGTTAGCCAGAATCCATAGAATAAAGGTTTTAATATGAGGTTTTTTAGTTTATAGTTGGCGTAGGAAACAGTTAACAAGTAACAATTAGGAACTTGACACCAATCACCTTCAATGCATTCAAAATGCACTTGCAAAGGAAAAGTGGTCTTACGTAAACGAAAAACTTACAAAAAAGCTCATCCATCAACGCAAATAGAAACACAGTCCAAACAATCTTGAGATGATTCCACCCGCAGACAGCGCCAAAATCCCACAATCTCCATCAATTGACATTTTTGCTGACAAATTTCGTCCTTTTTTATCATCAATTCGGTATCTCACAAATCATTAATCGGATAGTTGAGCTTAAGTTTTAAAACAAATTGATTCTATGTTTTGTTCTTTTTTATACATATCACTCAGTACTTTATAAATCATCAATTCATCATAGTTTAGGTAATTCATTGTACATTATCATTATTAAGCGAGCGAAGCGAGCGTTTCCATTTGACTCTGCCGGAAAAAATAGTCCCTATTTTTTTTTTTTTTTTTAATTATTTTTTTGGTTGTTTTTGTATGTCTCGATATAACGTTCGAACGGAGGCTCGGATCGAGTTGAAATTTTCACCATCTGCAAGCTTCGTTCCCCATTGAATGCCATTAGTTTTGTGGCAAAATCGTTTAAAAAGTTAAAAAATTACATTAAAGTTAATCGAAAGTTTTTTTTCGAACAAAACGGCAACAAAATCAGAGGTGGTCAAATCATTTAGAATGTCCGTCCGGTCACGAATATGTTAATTTTATTTTGATCCGATCAGTAGTGTAGATGGAAACATTTTAACAAAAGTAACGTTACCATGGCAACGAAAAGTCGCACGAGGTTACTGGCCACTATGCACTGCCACCTAGAAGTAATCAAAATACTATCGAGGAAGCAGTGTATTATTGTTACCAAATTACCAAAGAGATGAAATAGTTTTCCCAAGGAATGATGTCAAGGTCCTCTAGATGGCGGTGGATTTTATCCACAAGTAAAGGTTTACCCAAATAGGCCTACCTTGCCAATAATAAAAAATATTGGAATCATGGCCCTGTGGACAGCGAACGTCGCAAATTTTTAAATTTAAAAAAATTGCAATTTGGGTCTAGCTATAGCACGTGCTCGCTTATCAACGCGTCCAACTGAGCGTTTCCTAGTATATTATTAACACTTGATTTATTGGCGAAGCTATTGTAAGTGCTAACCAACTATGTTTGCTGAAATGTTTATGTTCTCTACTGTTTTTATGACGTTTTATGTTTTTATAATATGATTTTAAATTTATTATCCTAGTATACCTCAATGTAAAATGGCAGCAATGCAGTATTTGAGTGAACCAATAAATAAAAATCATCAAGACTAATTCAGAACAACTTTAGAATGTATTATGTACCTCATCGTTGCTAGGACGGTTCCAAAGTCACTGTTTACACCTTCCTATGTCAAGAATTAATTAACCAAGTCCACATCAGAAGTTTAAATTTCTACCAACAGCGGGAATCGAACCTTGGACTAATCGATCTATCTACGTGGAGTTTCCTCAACTGCATCGCTTGTTGGATGAGCGAAGCGAGCGAATTGAAGATTCCATTTCACTATAACTGGAGAAAAAAATCCGGAATGTTTTTTTTTTCTTTCTTTTTTCTTGTTTGTATTTGTGTGTGTTTGTTAACACGATTCCTGCTAAACCGATACTCAAATTGCGATGAAATTGTCTGGAGGCCTTTAAATCTCTGAACTTAGAACTACCACGTTTTTTAGTGCAATCAGAAAATTATTTCTCATGAAAATCGCAATTTTACTATTTTTTCGATTTTTAAAAAATGTCTTCGACTTATAACACCTACATGCTTTATCCGATTTTAATGATTTTTTTCACAGTGTGAAATTTGAGCGCAATCGAAAAATTATTTCTCATGAAAATGGAAATTTTACGTTTTTTTTTTCTTTTTTAAACAATTCTTTGACTTCCTACATGCTTTATCCTATTGTAATGATTTTTTCACAGAACCTTAATTTTATTAATTAATATTTTCGTGTGAAATTTGAACGCAATCGAATAATTATTTCTCATGAAAATCGTAATTTTTCGATTTTTTTTTCTTTTCTTTAAATTTTGATTAATTAAAAAAAAGTTAATTTTTTATTTAATTTTAAAAAAATCGACTTAGTCATGTTTTTTTTACAGAACAACAGAAAATCCTCATAACACAGTCATGGCAGCTCAATGCACCAATTACGCTCATCCAACAACGCGCTTGAAAAATCGTTCTCGAAGCTACCTAGTAAATACAACACGCTTCTTGCTCAGATTTCAATGACATCTTCGCTAGATTTACGATCTTATTTACCTTTGTTTCAACGCATGTTGTAATCCCATGCTTAAATCTTATCACTTCGGTATCGAGAAGTGGCTTAAAATGCAGGGTCCTCCTGCATGATCAGCGCCACGCACGTAGTCCACAAAATAAAAGCGCCCCACAAATCTTTTTGAGCTAAACTTGCTCCAACGAAAGAATGCAGATGATTTGTAGTGGTGGGGGTTGTATGAATGCGTGGTAAATGGAATGTCACATTTGTGAATGAAAGAGAAATATCTTTTACCAACGCAAGCAAAAATTATCTGTGCTAGATCACCTTCCTCCGTGTGCAAGATCCACGCTGAGCTAGCGTGAATAGAGTTTACAAAATTATTATGTTGGGAAAACTATTTCGAGCCATCTGCATTCTTTCGTTGGGACCACTATACATATATATTTTACTAGGAAGGTTCGAAAACGCTTTTTTTAGTCGCGTTGATGGATGAGCTTTTATGTAAGTTTTCAATTTGCGTGGGACCACTTTTCCTTTGCAAGTGCTCTTTGAATGCAAGGTAGGTTATGTTGTCAAGATTCTATTGTTACTTGTAAATTGTTATTATAAATCTAAAAAAACTCTTATTAAAACCTTTATTCTATGCATTCTGGCTAACTTTTTCAACTTTTTCTTTCAAAAAGCAATGCATCACCAAAACCTTAATGTCCACGTAAAATATGAACGTTGTAGCCCTACCCGTTCGGGTCAGAATCGGCCCAAATGTCACGAAAATATCTTCCTAAAAATCGGGGAAAAAATCGGAAAAGTACGATATTCATGAGAAATATTTCTTCGATTGTGCCCAAAAACGTGGCAGGCTAATTGGATGAGCGTAGCGAGTGAAGCGAAGATTCCATTTCACTACACTGGAGAAAAAAATCCGGAATGTTTTTTTCTTTTTTTGAATTTTTGTCTGTTTGTTAACACGATTCCGGCTAAACCGATACTCCAATTGCGATTAAGTTTTCTGGAGACCTTTGAAATCTCTGAACTTAGAACTGCACGGTGCGAAAAATCGATCGAAAAATTATTTCTTATGAAAATTGCAATTTTATGATTTTTTTCGATTTTCTTGTTTTTTTCTGTTTGTATTTTTGTGGGTTTGTTAACACGATTCCAGCTAAACCGATACTCCAATTTCGATGAAATTTTCTGGAGGCCTTAAAAATCTCTGGACTTAGAACTGACACGTTTTTGAAAATCACAATTTTAACGATTTTTTTTCGTTTTTCTTATTTTTTCTGTTGTATTTTTGTGTTTGTTCATACGATTGGCTAAACCGATACTCCACTTACGATGAGTCGATGACATTTTCTGGAGGCCTTCGAAATCTTTAAACTTAGAACTTCCACCTTTTTGAGCGCAATCAAAAATGTATTTCTCATTAAAATTGCAATTTTACGATTTTTTTTTTTTTTTTTTTTAATTCTTTGACTTATAACACCTACATTCTTTATCCGATTGTTATGATTTTTCACAGAACTTTATTTCTATGAATTAATATATTCACGTGAAGTTTGAGCGCAATCGAAAATTATTTCTTATGAAAATCGCAATTTTTACGATTTTTTTAAAACATTCTTCGACTTCTAACACCTACATGCTTTATCCGATTGTAATGATTTTCTCACAGAACACTAATTTTATGAATTAATATATTCGTGTGAAATTTGAGCGAAATCGATAAATTATTTCTCTTTAAAATCGCAACTTAAAAACCTACGTCATCAAATCACGCCCCTGAAAAAGCGTTTGCGAAGCTTCCTCGTTATTACATCTCTCCGTTTTTGATTGCCGTTAGTCCCCGAAAAATATGGCTATACCTGAATATAATTTGACCCCCAACTTATCTTGTTGAAATTTAAAAAACATACATACTATTTAATAATGTTTCTATTTAAAAGCTGGTAATGAATTTAAAACAATAAACTTATGAAAAAAGGAAGACGTATGTGTACTAAGGACCACACGTATTTTCATTAAAGGAAACGTGTTTTTGGACACTACACCGCTTTTTTACAATATTTTTTTTGTTACATTTCGACCTTTCTTCAGAGGTATTATTCTTCAAACTGAATTTGAAACGATGAAAAATTAATAACAATTAAAAAAAACCCATAAATTATAAACAAAATGACCATGAACCATGTCTGGTACTTTTCTTAAATTCACGGTTTTTTAATTCGTTTTTTTTTGGATTTTTGTAAATGACGTTAATTTTTAATTAATTTTTTGCGGGATTCTCGACATTTTTAGTGATTTAAAAAATGATTTCATGAAATTGTTTATGATTAACGTGTAAACCGATTTTGTTTTAGTAGTCGCCTCTCGGCGGTTTAAATCGCAGTTTGCGCCGCGCTTCCACCGTACCTAATGCAATGTAAATAACATAATGCCTCGCAAATATGCGCACACGTTTTGATAGCATTATTTGTTCTTTAGAATATTGTTACTTTTCGTCACTTTAGGTTGCCAATCTGTTAGAATTGTTTAAATATGATGGTGATATACGATGGTGATAAAAAAATCTATGATTTGTGAATAATTTATAAACGTATAACCTTCAGACATGGAATTCACTATCCTCGTAAGAACCTCATAGTATAGGCAAATTCAACCGGAATTCGGTTTGAGACGGAAATAATTATTAGAAAGCTGATTCTTTTTGTAATACGTTCTTGGGGCCCCTGTATATGTCCCAGAAAAAATAAAAAAAATCCTACGTGGGGAACACCCTTAAATTTTGAAAAAACCGCCCCCCATCTTGCAGTTAAAAAAATGCAAATAGTAGGGTCATTTCCGACACTTTTGTGAACGTTGAGAGACAATGACAAATTTTTCAACGGATTTGTCCCTAAAGAAATGTTTTATAAAAATTAGCCCCCATGCCCCTCGGGGAAAGTATGGGCATACTCCGCCAGAACCCAAATCCAAATATTTTTTTTTCAAAATTTAAGGGTGTTCCCCGTAGGGTTTTGGTTATTTTCTGGAGATATGAACGTATACAAAATTATCAGCTTTTAATAATTATTTTTCCCTCTCCAACCTTAATTGTCATATCATATAACACGTGAAACAATTTAAATATCGCCATACAAAGTCAAAACCTAAAGGGGTACAGCTTTAAAATTTAAAAAGTAATTCCATGTATTAGAGATGACTCTCTCAGTCACAACTGATTTTCAGTGGGGACATGAATTAAAACCGATTAGACAAAGTTATAGGCGCAGACCCATACGGTGACAATGGTGCGT
>JAMZAV010008916.1:0-25973 GCA_024449915.1 Sweltsa coloradensis | reverse complement strand
AAAAACCACTTTTTCCTTTTTTTTTTTGGGGGGAAAAAATTTTGGGGGGGGGAGTTTTTTTTTACAATTTCAATGGAGTTTTCCCAGTAATTTTTTTAAATCTCCCTTCGCAAGCTGCCTTTATATTAAGCCTACTCGAAAATCGTAAAAAACTGTCTAAAAAAAAATTTGTGAATGACAATATTACTACTTATGTGTGCTTTTTGATGTCAAGGCATTGGCCGGGGGGGAGGAACCTTAGGCAACATTTTTTTTCTGACATTGGCTTTCGTTCAATAAAAAAAAAATTTTTTATCAAAATTCTTGCGGCAGTTGCCATGGTGTCCCAAATCTCAACCGGGAAAACATTCTCCAAAAACTCCACTAGCAGTTAAAGTAGACCTTGCATTCTTACTTCATACTTTGTACGAACTTTTTCAATTGTTACTTTGATTTAAAAAAGTTTTCGGTAAAACTTTTTTAATTTGGGATTCCCCACCCCCGAGAAAATTTTAAAACATAAATTCAGCATAAAACAGGGCTCGATTTCTCATCTATTTTTTTGGGTGATTTATAATCATAGTTTTGTCTTGTTATAAAGTTACTGGCCTATATAAATTGACTTGGGGGGCACATATGCCCAATGTGCACAACAAAGTACAAAACGATTTTTGGTTTTCCAATGTAGGTATACAATCAATATAATTTTCAAAAGTATTATTATGCACACTACTAGAAACAAAAAAAATTTGAGGTTTGGGAAATAATGCAGAAGTCAATTTTGGGGGCGAGGGTCGTTCGCCGCAGCCAACGCACGCGACTCCCTTAGGCGTCGAAAAAACCCCGGGGCCCCGATACGCCCCCCGATTTGGGGGTTTTTTCAGCTATCTGCACAGCCGCCCCGAAAGATTTAGGCCCTTGAAACTAGGTATATACAGTGGTCCAACCCTACCAAAAAATCCAAAATCTTGATTTTCAGGGTTCCCTTTACCCGGTTTGGTTTTTGAAAGCAAAAGGCACCGGTCCCCCCAAAAATTTAGCCCTTGTTTTTTTGGACGCTGCTGATAGTTAAAAAAAAAAGATTTTTTAATTTGAATTTGTACAATTACCACGTCTTAGTAATTACGTGTTTTGATTATTTTTCAAAAAAATTATTTTTCGGCCCCTGTTACCGATTTTTTTTTGAAGCATAAGATCTGCGTTGCGGTACATCTAAGGAGTCCAAGTTTCAAGTTTAAGACGTACCTTTTTCTCTGTGGTCTTTTTCCTCTCCGTCAAATCCCCACAGCAGCCACCCGGAAGGTTTTCAACTATGTTAAGGCACTTTTCAACACAAAAAACGGGTTATCGGATCGGTCTGTTTTTTTTAGGCCATGGCCCAATATCAGGTAAATCCCGAGTTTCAAGATTGAAAATCTTTCGGGGCGGTGTGTAACAGCGAAAAACCCCCAAACTTGGATGGGAGTATAAAAGGTCGAGAAAGGTCGCGACCGCTTGGCTGCGGGCGAACGCCCCGCGCCTAATAGAAGGTAGGAGCCAACAGCTTCCCTTTAAAAGAGTTCGGGGCCTGTGTAGAGTTGGTCCATAAAATATATAAAATATAACAAATAACATTAGGAGTTAGTGACAAATAAAAAAATGGCACTATTTACTGGAAGCTTCGCAAACGTTTTTATAGGCGCTTTTTGGATGAGCGTAATTGGTGCTTTGAGCTCCATGAGTTATGCAGTTTTTCTGTTTTCAAAAAACATTACTTAGTCGGAATTTTTTAAAATGAAAAATCGTAAATTTAAAAAAAATTTAAAAATCGTAAAATGCGTTTTTATGAAAAATAATTTTTCAATGCCCCCAAAAAAAGTCGCATTTTTAAATTTAGAATTTTGAAGGCCCCGAAAAATTTATCTCGGTTGGGTATCAGTTTAGCGGTTGTGTTAACAAACACACAAAAAAACAACAGAAACAAAAAAGAAAACGAAAAATTTTGTCAAAAAAATGGAGTTCTAAGTTCAAAGATTTCAAAAATTTTCCAGAAAAATTTATCGCGTTTTGGGGTATCGGTTAGCCGGAATCGTTTTTAACAAACACACAAAAAAAAAACAGAAACAAAAAAAAAGAAAATCGAAAAAAAAAGTAAAATTTCGTTTTTATGAGAAATATTTTTTTTGATTGTGCTCAAAAAAAGGGGCATTCTAAGTTCAAAGATTTCAAAGCTCCAGAAAATTTTATTGCAATTGGAGTACGGTTTAGCCGGAATCGTGTTAACAAAAAATAAAAATACAAAAGAAACAAAACGAAAAAACGAAAACAATCCAAAAAATTTCGATTTTTAAAGAAAAAATTTTCATTTTGCTCAAAAACGTGGCAGTTCTAAGTTTAGAGATTTCAAAGGTCTCCAAAAATTTTATTTCAATTGGAGTATCGGTTTTTCCGGAATCGTGTTAAAAAAACACACAAAAATCAAACAAAAAAAAAAAGAAAAACGAAAAAAAACATTAAATTGCGATTTTTTTTAAAAGAAAAAATTTTTCGACGATTTTTTTGAAACCCTGCAGTTCTAAGTTCAGAATTTTAAATCTCCGAAAATTTCATCCAATTGGGGAGTACGATTTAGCCGGAATCGGTTAAAAAACACACACAAAAAAAAAAAAAAACAGTCTGGATTTTTTCTCCATGTGTAGAAGGAATCTTCGTTCGTCGTACGCTACCAACAAAATATGAATTCCTCCAGTGTAGTAGAATGGAATTCGTTTCGTTTCTATAGCTCACCCAAAAAATATGAATTCATATTTTTTTCGCTTTATCACACTGTCAAAAATGACATTTGTTTTCACCACTGTTTCCTCTGAACTTTTTTGTGCTTTGCTATTAGCAATGTTTCATCATCTTTTTCGCTAGCCCAGCACAGCGTCAAAGTGACATTTGGGTTTTCCCATGTTTTCATCTGAATTTGTTTTGGCTTTGTATTTTTTTTTTTTTTTTCCCCTTTTTTTTTTTTTTTTAAAATTTTTTTTTTTTTTTTTTTTTTTTTTAAAAATTTTTTTTTTTTTTTATTTTTTTTAACACTGATTTCTATTTTTGCGCTTGCGTCACAGCGTCAAATGACATTTGTTTCACCACGTGTTTTTCTGAACTTTGTTGTGCTTTGCTTTTCACATAATTTTATCATTTTTGCGCTTGCGTCACAGCTGTCAAAGTGACATGTTCTCACCCGGTTTCATCTGCGTGTTGTGCTTTTTTTAGACATGATTTTTTCATCTTTTTGCGCTTGCGTCACAGGCTGTCAGTGACAAAAAAATTTTTTTCCCCTTTTTTTCATTTCTTTTTTGTTTTTTGGGGGGTATTCACATCTTTTTTGCGTTTTTTTTCGTGGAAATCTTTTCAAATGAAAAGGGTTTCAAAAGTAATTTCCCTCTTTTGTGGTGTGCTTAAACGGGGTTTTTTCACTTTTTCGTTTGCTCACGGGGTTTAAAAAAAAAAAAATTTTTTTCCAAAAAAAATTTGTTTTTATTTTTTGAGAATTTTTTTGTTTTGGGGGGATAACCCCCTTTTTTTTTTTTTTTAATCAGGGGGTGATACTTTTAAAAAGAAAGAAGAGGGGGGGGGCAGTTTTCCCTAAATGCTGGTTGGGGGCGGGGGGGAAGAGGGGGGGGGCCCTTTTAAATAAAGGGTTTTAATTTTAAATTTTTTTTCATTTTTTGGTTTTTAAACAAAAAAAAAAGTCTGGGGACATTAATTTTAAAAGTTTATATTCTTGTAGTTTTTTGTGGCTCTTTTTCATTGAAACCCCCCCCCCAACGCCCCGGAAGGTTTTGACGTGTTAGGCACTTTTTAAAAGAAGGGGGAAAAGGGGCCATTTTTTTTTTTTAGGCATGGCCCTTCGGGGAAACCGGGTTTTGTTATAAATCTTTTGGGGGGGTTGAATTAAAAAAACTTTAATGGTTTTGGGTTTTTAAGCAGTGGGTTCTGGGGAAAAACCCTCCCCAATTCAAATTTTAAAAAATTCCTTAATTTTAATTTTTGTAGCTTATTCATTTTTTCCAACCAAAAGGGGGTTTTTAGGTTTTTGGAATTTTATTTAAAATTTATAATTAATTTAATTAATAAAATTTTATTAATTAATTTTTTTGTGTTTTTTCCCGAATTTTGAGCTAGATCGGGGTTTTTTTCATTGTATTTAAAGTAATTTCATCTCTTATCCGGGCAAGTTTTATATAGGCCTACAATTTAAATAATATGTTATCAAAATTTGGCGCCGTATAGTACATTTTTGTTTTTGGGAGTATTTTTTTTTAAACTTTTTATAACTAAACAGGATAGAATTAAATAAATTTTTATTGTGTATTTTTGACAATGGGGCCCGGTACTTTCTGCCCCGTTTTTCCAAAAAAAAATAGTGTGAAAAGTCATCCTAATGGAATTTATAAACCCTTTACGGAAGATAACTGAAGGGGAATCTATTCTTCTGCCCAAATTATGGAAACCTTTAAAACCATAAATAATACGATGAGAAAAAAACAAAAAATCAAGGAAATGACTTACGAAACAAAGGGCCCCTAAGCTTTATAGAATTATGACAAAAAAAGATTCGCAAACGTTTTTCAGGCGCGTTTTTGGACGAGCGAAAATTTTTTAAAACGAAAAAAGCGTAAAATTTGCGTTTTTCATGAGAAATTATTTTTCGAGCACCCCTTGGTACTTTTCGAAAGGAGAGGTACGTGCGGTACCTTTTTCCCCCTTCTCCCTTCTGTTCATACTTCTCCTCATCTATCCCACTCATGTTAATTTTACCCAAAAGTCTAATATGAGACTTTAAGCAATACCCAAATAAATCAATCAATCCCCTCGATTCACTCAAATTTCAAAAACAATTATTAATTCAAAAAATTAAGGTTCTGTAAAAAAATCTAACAATCGGATAAAGCAAGTAGGTGTTATAAGTCCAGGATTTTTTTTTATGAAAAAGCTAAAATTGTGTTTTTCATTTTCCGGAAATTTTTTTTTTGATTGCGTTCAAATGTCCCCCCAAAAATAAATTTCAAAAATTTAAAGGGTTCTGGAAAAAATATTACAGCCGGATAATGCATTAGGTGTTATAAGTCAAAAAAGTTTTAAAAAAAAAAAATCGTAAAATTGTTATTTTTCATAAAAAAAATTTTTTTGATTGCGCTCAAATTTCACACGAAATTTTAAATTCATAAATTTAAAGGTTCTGTAAAAAAAACTTTACAATCTAAAAATATAGTTTTTATAAGGAAATTTTGTAAAAGAAAAAATCGAAAAAAATTCCCCGATTTTATGAGAAATAATTTTTTCCATTACGCTAAAAAAGTGGCAGTTCAAATTCAAATTCGAAGGCCTCCATAAAATTTCATCAAAATTGGAGTATCGGTTTAGTCGGAACGGTTAACAAACACACAAATACAAACAAAAAAAAAAAGAAAGAAAACATTTCCCGGGTTTTTTTTCCAGTGTAGTGAAAAGAATCTTCGCTACGTCATCCATTTCTCCCCCAAAGGATGGGGGCCCTTGCAGCGTTGTCGGGGACCTCTCCCCTTCCCCGACAACCTCCTTGACGAGACCATAACACAAACATGCCAAGACGTGAGACCCCGACGTAGAACCCCCTTTTTTTTACCCACCCGTGGCTGGTTTGACCAGCATAGGATTTCCTCCCTATATCCCTTAGGCTAGAGTGGCACATTACAAAAGAACGGTTGAGCGCTCTGAAAAATAAAAAATTAAAAAAAACCATTTTCTCTTTGCGTTTTAAAAATAGGAAAGCTTCGCAAAAAACGCTTTTTTTGGCACGTTGTTTGGGGAGGTAATTGGTATTGAGCTGCCATGTGTTATGGGATTTTCGTTTTCTGTGAAAAAATTATTTCAAAGTCGAAGAATTTTTTTTTAATTAAATTAAATTTTTTAAAAAATTAACTTTATTTTTTTTTTTTATTATTGTAATTTTTAAACAAGAAAAAATTCGTTAAAATTGCGATTTCATAAGAAAAAATTTTTCGATTGCGCTCAAATTTACACGAAATATAAATTTATAAAATTAAAGGTTTTTGGAAAAATCATTACAATAGGATAAAGCATGTAGGGTTATAAGTCAAAAAATTTATTTTAAACTAAAAAAACGCTTAAGTCCCGCCGCGTTGGGATGAGCGAATTTTGGGCATTGAGCTGCCATTTTTCCCAGCGGATTTTCTGTTGTTCTGAAAAAAAATTTATAAAAAAGTTTAAGTTTTTTAAAAAAAAATTTAAAATTTAAAAAAAAATAAACTTAATTTTTTTTTTTTTAAATAATCTTTTTTTTAAAAAAAAAGAAAAAAACAAAAAATTGCGTTTTTCTTTGGGATAGCGTAGCGAAATTCCATTTTCACTACCTGGAGAAAAAACCCCGGACTTTTTTTTTTTTTTTTTTCTTTTTGTATTTTGTGTGTTTGTTAACACGTTTCCCGGGCTAAAACCAAACCCCCGTTGCGATAAATTTTAGGGGCCTTTCGAAATCCTAAACTTAAAACCGTCACTTTTTTGAGCGCAATCGGGAAATTTTTTTTCTCAAAAAAAAACCGCAATTTTACTATTTTTTCGTTTTTAAAACATTTTTCGACTTATAACACCTAATTTTTTCCCGTTCTAAATGTTTTTTTTCACAAAACCCTTAAAATTTTTATAAATAAGATTTTCGTTGAAATTTGAGGTAATAAAAAAAATTTTTTCTATTAAATCCTAATTTACGGGTTTTTTTTTTTTTTTAAAAAAATTTCTTTGACTTATAACCCCTCAGTTTATCCATTGTAATGATTTTTTTTCAGAACCTTAATTCATAAATTAACATATTCGTTTTCAATTTTTTAGCGCAATCAATAATTTTTTTATGAAAATTGAAATTTTTTAGTACTTTTTTTTTTTAAAAATTTCGATTAAAAAATTAAGTTATTTTTATTTTTTTTAAAATTTTTTTAAAAAAATTTTAAGTTAAATTTTTTATTTTTTTAATTTAATTTAAAAAAAAACTTGACTAAGTAAAGATTTTTTCACAGAACAAAAGAAAAAACCCCGAACAATGGCAGTCAATGAACCATATTGTCATCCAAAAAACGCGGGGGGACTTAAGCGTTTTTTAGTAAAAATAATTATTCGTTGGGCCCCAAAATTTCACCGAATATATAATTTATAAAATTAAGGGTTTTGTGAAAAAATATTACAAAAAGGATAAAGCATGTAGGTGTTTTAAGTTTAAAAATTTTTTTTAAAAAAAAAAAAACCCGCAAAATTTTATTTTTATGAAAAAAAATTTTTTGTTTGCGCTCAAATTACACGAATATCTTCATTCATAAAAAAAAGGGTTCTGAAAAAATAATGAAATGGGATAAAGCTGTGGGTTCATAAAAGAAGAAGCGGAAATTTTTTAAATCGAAAAAAATCGTAAAATTGCGATTTTTTGAGAAATTTTTTCGTTTGCGCTCAAAAACGTGATTTCTAAGTACAGAGTTTTCAAAAGGCCTCTATAAAATTTCATGGCAATTGGACTATTGGTTTGCGAAATCGTGTTAACAACACACAAAAATACAAAAAAAAAAAGAAAAAAAGAAGAAAAAAAAAAAATTCCAGATTTTTTTTTCTCCATGTAGTAAAATGGAATCTTCGCCGCTCGCACGCTCATCCAAAAAAAAAAAACCCCTGTAAAATTTTTTATTTTCATGAGAAATAATTTTTCGATTTGCTCAAATTTCCAAGAATATCTTAACCAAAAAATTTAAAGGGTTTTCTGTGGAAAAATCATCAAATCAATTAAGATGTGGTGTTAAAATCAAAAAAGAAATTTTTTTTAAAAATCAAAAAAAAATCTTAAAATTGCATTTTTATGAGAAAAAATTTTTCCATTGCGCTCAAAACGTGGCAGTTTAAATTTAGAGATTTCGAAGGCCCCCAGAAAAATTTTATCGCAATTGGAGTTCGGTTTAGCTAGAATGTGTTAACAAACACACCCAAAAATACAAACAGAAAAAAAAAAAAAAAAAAAAAATTTGGATTTTTTTCTCCAGTGTGAGAAAAGGGAAACTTCCCTTTGCTGGCTCGCTATCCAAAAAAATTTACGCAAAATTTTCTACCTTTTCCTATAACAAATCTATATATAATTTCTATGAACACTTTTTTTTTTTAAAAAAGAAAAAAGGGGAGAAAGGGAATTTTCACACCTATGCCACAGTTAATTGGGGGGGGAATTGGGGCTTTATTTTATGAAACTGGGGGCTTTACTACGTAGTACTTCTTTTTTTTTGAACAAAGTGTTGTTAGTATGTAGAAAACAAAAAAAGGGTAATAATAATAATAAAACATAGTTTTAGGAAGAAAAACCAGAGTACAATTTTTTAAACCTCGCACAGGAATATAGGTTTTAAGTCAACTGCAGACATCATAGGAAGCATTTGATAAAAAAACTGAAGAGTCCCCAGGCACACTACTACTCTACTACTACTACTACTTTAACACAATCAAACTGAACAAAAACACAAAAACCTTTTCCCCTTTGTTTGATACTCTTCATGTTTTTCAACACTTTTTGCCTCATTATTTGATATGGTTGTATACTACACGTAGTAGAGGTATTTAAAAATGCATTCGAGTTTGAATGTCAACAGCTTCTTTTTAATACTGACCACTTTGTAATCTTTTGTGATTTGAACAGATTTTCCTTTTCTTCAAAACATCTGCTTGACCAAACAAAAAAATTTATGCATGGTTGGTTAGTATAATATTTTTATTTATTTGTAAGTTTTCCATCAGTTTTGATAAAAACTTTGTTCTCAATACGTAGGGGAACACCTAGGCTTTAGTGGTATCAACCTGCTCTTCAAAAACTACACAAGGTTCCAACCTGGTTCATTAGCAATCTTAGCACGATTTATTATTATAGTTATAGTTTTAAGTTTGCGTTACTACATTAGTAGTACCTATTTGAAATAAATATAAAATAGCAAATAGTATTCATATGGGTTTTATAGACATTTATTTTCAACTGCTTTTATTCCTGATTTTAATACCATAAAAATGTTATCAGAAATTGTAAGAATGTTTTAAAAACTATGTAGGCCCTACATACATTTTTATTTTTAAACTACATAATACACAGTACAGTAGCATAATATAATATGCTATTTTCACATTCCTCTATAAAAATATTAAAAAAGAGTCATCTTTACAAACATAATTTCAGTTTGTCTAGAAACTGAATGCATTCATTTCCCAAGAAATTTGACTTTGTGTGCATATATTTGGGGCAGCATATAGAGGTTAAGGTTTGTTAAACAGGACTTCACCAAGGCCTAGATTGCATTTGTTGGTGGATTAAGCCTACTAATGACAAGTATGATGACGGAAACATTCGATCAAATTATCTTTCATGGCAGATACAATGTTGCAAGAAAAAATGTAGTCCACGGAATGATTTAGTACAGGTACCATTCCTTTTTAGTTATAAAGCGGCGGTCAAAGCAGTTGGAACTGAAAGCCTGAGATGTTACTGGCAATTTTGTCACTTTTTATTGCATAAAATGTAACGGAGCAATTGCTTGACTGTCACAAGAGGTCACAGCTGCTCAAAATTCTGCATATTTATTTTATAGCAATTAGATTTTGAATATTTAGCATTTTCTTGTAAAAATTAAAGCATTTTGTAGTAGGCCTATGTATTTTTTTTATTTTCACCAAACTCTAAAAAAATGTGGGATTTCTTACACTTCTAACGGGGAATGATGCTTTATAGGAACATTTCAATTCAACATAGCGTATTAAAACGTTAGAAATAGGTAGAATACAATACTAAATTAACTAGGGAAATTTTGGGTAATAGGTACCGATGTATGAAAACCTTATTTTTATGTAATAAAATTTGCATTGAGAAGCATTTTCTAAATATATGTTCATCAATTTTGCATTAAAAACATAAAACGCTAAAAATAGGTATATCTCTAGACGTCAATGTTGAACTACCTGCTTGGGACACAAATCAACAATCAAAAAGAGTCACCCCCGAGGGTTTTTAAAACTCTTAAAGACAACAAGCTAACGACGAGATAACGGCAATAAAGACAGTTCTACTGTACTTGCCCCCCAATAACCCACAGCTATGTTTGACGTTTTGCACTTGCCAATTTTCACTCCCGGGACATAAAATGAATAAAAATGCCTTTTTGAAGAATAATCCTTCTTTTAAATGGTCCAAGATATGAAACTTCTCATGTTTTTGTATAATTTTGAGTTTTTTTTTAAAATTGTTTTGTTCATTCAATTTATCTGCTGCCATCTTACATACCGGAAGTAAGCTATTGGTTAAGTTAAGGTTTAGCTTGACGTTTATCTAGCTATGAGCGTGCATAAAAGATTTTTGCAGAGGTGAGTTCACCCGTCGACTAAGTCGGGAGGAGTGGAGGTAGCCGGGAAACCCATAACAGCCAAAGGGTTTAGTACGACAGAGGCTAATTTAGGCGCTACTTCAAATGGTTGACCCAAAGATTATTCAAGTGCTATTTAAACTAATGTAATTTTTTTGAGATAACTAAACATATTTTATTTTGCTAATATGGTTAAAGGGTATTTTCTTAACTTGATTTCACATAAATTGCTGGCACGCCGAGTCTCAAAACAAAACTCATTTGTGGATTAACCAAGTGACACCAACAACTTTATCCGACGACCTATCGCCCACATTTGGGCCATCGATTTTTTTGATAATTCTGATGGTAAAATACGAGCGCGCGTATGCGTTTGTAAGTTGGTTTGCTGATGTCACCATCGATCATAAGAAAATCAAGGGCAAGGGGTCCAGTTGTATCTACTATATTCAGCGCTTTGATTTACTTCGGGTTTGGAGATGTAGGCCTACATGGGGCCCTTTTTTGCCACCCCAATCAAAAACATACAAATGCACCTTTTACCAACTGTTAGGCCTACGCCATTTCCCTCGGCTCCCCATAGTCAGTTCTGCGTATGCTTAGTAAATCTCACTACGTGAAAATACACTTTTGAGCAAACTAGGGAGGAATTCAACGTAAGAAGGCTACATAATAAAGACTAAAAAGATAAAGGAAAATTCTTTTTATAAGATAATTGGTCCACAATTAAGGATACCTATTTGGTACTATTCACATACCTATAATGGTGAATGCTCATATTTTTCTATTTTCTTATAGCATACATAAATTGATGCTTTTTTTACGGACGTGATTATAAATCTCCATCTTTAGTTAAAACACAATTCTTGTATAATGGGCTATTGATTGACAGATCTTCACTCGAAACATGACCATGAGAGAAAACAATGTTGATTCCGTCCTGAACAAAAGAGGGATAGTCTATATTATGTGAATGTATGAAATCATTCTTGTTTTGGGAAGTTTTCCAATTTGGGGATGTCCACAAAGTACACATTTGTGTACGTTAAATTACTCATTTCAAATAGTATTGAGTATGGCTTTAAATGGCTCAATACAAAAGCATCAACCATCGGAGAAGATTTTAATTACACACTATAGTTATAGTGGATTTGCATATCTTGACCTTGGGCTAGGGCAATAACAGGAAACCTGATAATGCAAATTGAGGACTGAGGTAAGCCACAATAGTAACAAACAAAATCACTCTTCAACTACCAGTATATATGTTCAATAGGCCAGCTTGTGTATACCCTTACCTTACTTAAAGTTCAAACCCTTATTTATAGTCCATATTATGTTATGATTATTAATTATTATAGTTAGAATGTATTGCCTTGCAACTAATGCTATTATATAATACAGCAATACAACACAAACAATGCTATATAAACGATACCTACATACTACATATTGCATATGATGATATAAATGAAAACAAATAGAATCTCTATCATTATGATCTAGTAGGCTACATAGTGGCAATACCCCCAACGTTGCTTTATATTGATTCAGTTGGGCTCTGGAATTCACTCAGAGCTTTAATGGGGGTTTTGTACTTTCTTCTGCGAACCCTTGCGAACCTTGGCTCGAACTTCCTCTGGCTTCTCGGACGACTAGAGGCTTCTTCTCCGGCGCCTTCATTTTCCACACAAAAATCGGATTCTGTACAAGCACACAACACATCAATTTGACTGCACATCTCACTCACACAAAGAAAATGATTAAGCGGGCTTCACACTGGAAAGTAAAAAGTTAAGAGAGAAAAGAAATTCAACTGTTTATTGATGAAAAAGTAACAAATGAAAATGTTCTATTTTTTATTTATTTTTTGGTGGAAGGATCACCCCCAAATATTAAAACCTCACAAAAACCTTATTTTAGTAATATCTAGAGATAGTGAAAAATGATGATAATAAAATTTGTGAATTTTTTAAATGTCCCTTTTATTGCCCAAAATGTAATATTGTCGACGAATTAAATCATTTAGAGATGGAAAAAAACACATTTTGAATAAGCAAATTTCACAAAATCTTGCGTATAGCACAAAATAACGAAGAAAATTGTATGAAACTGATCAAAACGGGAAGTAACTCGCAAAATTGAACCTTTTAGTGTGCAAAATGTAGCTTTTAGTATGCAAAATGTAGGGGGATGGTGGAGGTGTCGGTCCAGACCGAAGACAGTAAACAGTAAAGTAAAGTTTCATATGTCCATATCATCTCAACCATGTCCTTTCTATCCTGTTACTTAACTTTTCTACACCTAGCATTTCTAATGTCCATGTTTCTTATTCTACTATACCTTCTCGTCTTGCCCACTGTGCTCCTCAGGAATCATCTCTGCCGCCTGCATCAGACTCTCCTCTCGATCTCCCATTGTCCATTAAAATCATTACTGGTTACAATATTTGAAAAAGGTTTTATGCCAGAACTAAACCACATGGGACTTAGTATCCACTTTTTCGTTTTTGTGTAACGTTATGAGAGTTCTTAGGTTATTTTGCGTGGTTTTAATATTAGCGGTAGTCCTTCCTTTTAACCTATGTAATTGAACAGCTATTGTATTTATGGTAGGTCACACTATTTCTATTTAAAATTTAAAAACAGCGCAGCCCCGTATTAGGTCAGTACAAATGTACTGTTGACAAAAAGATCAATGTTAAGAATTTTTAAATTAAAAAGAAAGAACATGAAGCTTGGCTTTGTTGGGATTAAATTAAAACTCACTTTCAGTGTTGCAATCAAAACCTTTGTGCTTCTAACTTTAAGCCTAATGTTTCCCCTTACCGCTATGGTCCCTTGCCGGTTTATACTTGGTAGACGCCACATAGGAAGACTTCACGGTCAGAACAACTGCATTCATCAAATTCTTGGCAGCCTGGATCAAAGATGTTGCACTGTCCAACTGGAAAATAAACAAAACCAGACTTTATTTCACTGAAGCATAATATTTGATTTTTTTAATGTAAATTTTTTTTTAAATCCGTAAATATTTCCACTTTATTCATTTGAATCATTTCTATGTCAACTTCATTTTGTAAGAGAAGTTCACACAATGAATGAATGATTTTCCTATCGATATCTCTATATTTAATTAGTGATGCAGTCTACTGTATGTATGGCTAGTACGACCCCTGATACAATAAGCTCTCCACTGTGTTTTGTACTCGGCCTTGACTTTGGACGTGATATTCATCTGGTGACAGTAGAGGGCGATACGCTGCAGATAGGCCAGTAAATCTTGCTTCGTGGAAGACTCGGGGCATTTTTCGGCGATCTGACGTGTCAACTTATCCAGCTTCGTGCCAGCTTCAGAGATCTTCTTCGCTGCATTGATCCCCATCCATTGTAGTCTTCAGTGGACCGCGCCCGCTGTGACATACATAAGAAACTTTACATTGGGGTCAAACAGCTTGGAGCACTTTATTTTAAGCTATGTTTTACAATATGATTTCAGATAAATATCATTAATAGGAAAACGTTAAAGTTTATTGTTAGATGAGTGAGCCAACCATGTGTTGAATATGAAAGTCTATCTCCCTGCCACCTGTTTTCAGTACATTGCCAAAAAATTGTAATAGTATTGCCGTTTTCATAAGAAATGTTACTTTTACTTTGCCCAAATTTATAGCATAATTATTAATTATCAAAGGTTTCAAAGGTTCTCTAAAAATGTCATGAATATCGGAGTACCTAGCCGTATATCCGGTACAGAGCTAACAAAAAGACAAAAAATTTAACAAAAATAGACAATTTTATAAAAATACGATTTTTATTGGATGAGCGTAGCGAGCGAAGCGAAGATTCCATTTCACTACACTGGAGAAAAAAATCCGGAATGTTTTTTTTTTTTTTTTTCTCTGTATTTTTGTCTGTCTGTTAACACGATTCCGGCTAAACCGATACTCCGATTGCGATGAAATTTTATGGAGGCCTTCGAAATCTCTGAACTAAGAACTGCCACGTTTTTGAGCGCAATCGAAAAATTATTTCTCATGAAAATCGCAGTTTTACGATTTTTTTCAAATTTTTAAAAAAAATTTCTTCGACTTATAACTCCTACATGCTTTATCCGATTGTAATGATTTTTTCACAGAACCTTAATTTTATAAATTTGATATACAGCCACTCCGGTTTAAAAAGGGGGAAAAGTACAAAAAATCAAAAAAATTAATTTAAAAAAAATTTTTTTTACCATTAGAAAGATGATGCATGTAATTTTATAAAACCCAAAAAAATAGTTTTTTTTTGTAAAATAACTATTAGTCTGTATTTGCCATTGAAATTATAGCTTTTGTTGGTGAAAGTGGAAGGTGATTTTTTTACAAAAAGTTGGCAGCCTGGTATTCTAAAGAATAAGCTGGAAACCTCCATTTTAAGCAGTTCATAAGTTAAGGTTATGTGTGAAGAATCTAAACTGTGAATTTCAAGTCTTTATGAAATTTTATATCACACCATTTATTATGAATATATGTCATCATGTTTGTGATGTAACATCCGTGACAATAAAGGCAAATAAGTTTTTTTTTTGGTGTATAATAGTTCTTATATTTTGCTACAAGTTGGTGATGTTGGACAATGTTACTTGGAGGCTAACCTTTAATATGTTTTAAGTGTTCATAGCTTTAAACATTTCTGAGAAATAGTGTAAAGGATGTTACATGTCACGGATGTTACGTGTCACGGATGTTACATGTCGGGGAAATGTTGTTCAAAGATTGTGATGGGATTAACACTTGAAATATGATAAATCAATTGGATTGAAGGGGTTTATTTAAAAATAAAATTGCTGATGTGTAGCCTAATTTTTGTCTTGTCTAGTTTTTTAAATTTACGGGAAATTTTTGGTTCCTTGTCACTGTTTTTTCAAACTTCGATAGTATTTGTGGGCCTATTACATGTTTGTAAAAGTTTGTATTCTTCTAAAAACAACACTCCCCTACTCTTTTTCTAAGTTTTTGTAAACATTTATAAAACATAACATATTGGAAAACTATAATTATATTATACAACAAAGGAAATACGTTAAAGAGTTAAGAGCCGAGCTTGGCCCAACTCAAATGCGCGCAGGTGTATATGATTTCTGCTGAACGGTTGGTAATATTACCAAATTTTGCATGGATGTTAATAAAGTACATTTATATTTATATCCAAATTGGTTGCAATAATTAAGCCTTAAAAATCCATTGCCAGACATAGGCCAAAGTCCCAAAACGTGAAAAAAAAGAAATCCAAAACAAGGATTTCAATTCTGGAAATTCCCACTAAACCGTTTATCTTAAGATAAAAACAAGTTAACCTACGCGTTCACATTGATTTAAACGTTGTATATCCAGTATGCATATTTTAGTTCAAAAAATCTGTTTACTTGGAATAAATGACCAAAATGGAGTAAATTTCGGTGATTTCACTAAATTTTAATTCAAAATCAATTAATTGGGGAAATTTTGAAATACGCGTAGGCCTACTGGATAGCATAGATTTATTCTTTATTACCCAAAAGTGTGAAATTTGATAACATGTTTTTAAACCGTTTACCCAGAAAAACCGAATGCTAGCGTCTAAACTTGTCTCCGCACCAGCCTCAGCAATTCCTTAAACTCGCATTATTTTTATTTTACAATTTTATTTTGAACCCAAAAATTTTAGATACTAAGATAAGGAGTGCTTGAATTTGTAACTAAGAATAACATAGTAATATAAATTGAAAATGGTTAGAACTGGCACGGCAAAGTGTGTGTAACATCCGTGACAAAAACCATTGTAACATCCGTGGACGCACAAAAAAAAATCATAACAATTAATACATTTATTTTTAAAACAATTAATGGGTGATTATAAGGGTTCATCTTTCATGGATAAGCTCTATGTATATGGAAAAGTAGCTGTCTGGGCCAGGGACCTGAATTTTCTATCTTTTGATGATTTATCCGGATCCACTTTCCCAAAACAATGTAACATCCGTGACACCACATTTCACTCAATATATCTAAAAATTACAATTCATTTAAAAATCTTTTTTCACCTTATGGTAGGTAGTGTGTAAACACAATTGTTTCAGTATAGAACATTACAATTAATTAGTTAATATAAGATTTTTAGCTCTATAAGAGTGAAATGTAACATCCGTGACAAGCCGGAGTGGCTGTTATATTCGTGTAAAATTTGTGCGTAATCGAATAATTATTTCTCATAAAAAACCGCAATTTTACGATTTTTTAAATTTCTTCTGCTTATAACCCCTACATGTTTTATCCGATTATAATGATTTTTTCACAGAACCTTAATTTTAAGAATTAATATTTTCTGGTAAAATTTGTGCCGCAATCGAAAAAATATTTCTTATGAAAATTTCAATATTTTGATTTTTTTTTTTTTAAATTACGTTTAATTAAAAAAAAAAAAAAATTTAAATTTTTTATTTAATTTGATTTAATTTTTAAAAAAAATTTCAACAAAGTTCTGTTTTTTTCACAGAACAACAGAAAATCCGCAAAACACATGGCAGCTCAATCATCAATACGCTCATCCAAAACAACGCGGGGGGAAACTTAAGCGTTTTCCTAGTGAAAATAATTTTGAATGTAGAAAGTACCCAAATTCACCGAATACAGCGCAATTTTCCCCCCGAAAATACAATCTCAAAAACCGCACTCGGTGATGTCCACGCTCTTGCATTTGAAATAGCGCCTGAACATAGGCCACCTGCAATAAAACTCTCGCGCATCCCCGCCCGAACCCCCGGGACCGGGCCCCGGCTCCGCGGAAAAAGACCGCTGGAATATCGCCATTCAGTAAATGTAATAACGTTATTTAAACTGCAGAAAAGGGGAATGAGAAACAAAGTGCGGCTTTAAGGTCATTTAGTTCATAAGACACACTGCAAGCCGCTGTTCATTAAACATAAAAAATTAACTCTTTATTCCCTGTATATTTTGGAGGCAACCTCTCTTGTAAAAAGTCTTGAACATTAAAAAAAAAACTGTCTTAAACCATGATGACACATCATAAAACTCGTCGAAATGGTGACATTCATTGTACCCAGTATAGAACTAAGCTGACACCCAAAACAACTCTATGTATATTAATTATAAACTAATTTAATAAATTGCCGAAACAGATAACCAATGCTAAGACTTAATCACATTTCGAAATAAAACAAACAAAAAAAAACAAATTAAAAAATTTTTTTAAACAATAAAAATTTTTTTTTTTTTTTTTTTTTTTTTTTTTTTTTTTTTTTTTTTGTTTTTTGTTTTTTTTTTTTTTAAAAATAAAATTTTTTTTTTTTTTTTTGGGGGTCCCCCTTTTTTTTTTTTGGGTTTTTGTTTTTTAACTTTTTTTTTTGGGGTTTTTTTTTTTTTTTTTTTTTTTTTAAAATTTTTTTTTTTGGGTGTTTTTTTTTTGGTTTTAAAAATTTTTTTTTTAAAGCAAACCAGTTTGATTTTTTTGTCTTTGTTTATCTTGTTTTTTTTTTAATAAAAAAAAATTTTTTTTTTTTTTTTTTTTTTTTTTTTGGGTTTTTTTTTGTTTTTTGTGTTTTTTTTGTTTTTTTTTAAAATATATTAAGATTTACCGTGGTCATTGTTTGGCCGATGGTAGATTTTTTGTTTTGCTGCGAGAGGACGTGGTTCGACCCCGTCTACGAAAACTTTTTTACTTTTTTTTACTCTTCCATATTTTGTTAACTTAAAATTTGTGACGGAAAACAATTTTTAAAATTTTCCATGCAAATTACTCTATGGCAAAAGGCTTTCTCGCATCCGTGCGCGGCAATGGGAAAGTTATGAAAGTTGGACCCCTACCGGGGTAGAACAAGATGCATTAATTTTTTTAGAAAGCCTAATTCAAAATACATACCAAAAACGATACGAAAAGAATCCGCCTTGTTCTCATGCCTTTTGAGCGCGCCGCGACGCTTCCGCTGACGTTTCCCCCCTTTTTGATCCTTGTTCTAAATAAATAACTTTGTACGATTATTTAGAAACGCATCGCCTTTCCGTGAATCCCCCAAATTTACCCAAAAAAATAGTTTAAGTTTTTAAAAATTGGTCTAAAACGCAAAAATGTGACTTTTTATCAATTTTATTTTGATTTTCAATGCCAATTTAAAAAGTTTGAAACATATTGTTGGTTTATCAGTCTTAAAAACATGCTGTCACATGTGTTATAATACTTCAATGCAGATAATTATACGAAGTCGCCGAGATAGTGCTGACATGCGTTTGTTGGTTTGCGCGTCTTTTCTTCCGCTGTCGCGCAGAGTACTCATTCACTGTAGGCCCGGGGGCCAAACCGAACACATGTAACGAAAAATTGGCAATAAAACTTCTAACAAAATTTTAAAAATTGTAAAAATTTGAATCAATTACTTAAATTTTCTGCACTTTCACCAAATTTTAAATTTTTATTATGTAGCACGTAGGCATTTTTTAAAGGTGCATGACATTCTTGTATTTTCTACTGGAACGTAATCTAGGGCGACGGCCCCGTTCGCCCCGCCAAGCTAGGCGATGGCAAACTCGACCCTGTTTCCCCCACCCGATTGGGGGGTTTTCAGCTACTGCACACGCCGCCCAAAAATTTAAAATTTAAAACCGGTGTATGACCTGATTTTGGGGTTCATGATTCAAAAAAAAAAACACCCGATCCGATAACCATTCTGGTTAAAATATGCGTAAAATCGAAAAAAAACTTCCGGTTTTGCTGGGGGGGTGGGTAAACTAAGTTTTTTATCCTTGAGATCAAAGTGCCCCACCCGCGGACGAGCCCGGGGACCGGTCGTCCCGTCATTGTTGCATTTTTTCCCTTTCCACTTTTTTTGGCGTGACCAAATTTGGGAGCGAACGGGGGTTTTTTTTCTACCGCCTCCACAATTTAAAATCTTTGTGATAAAAATAAGTTTCAGCAAATTTTTTTTTAAAATTTGCAGTTTTAAATGATGGAAAATGGTTGGCTTAGGCTTGTCAACAGGCAAAATGATTTTACTTCTTTTCTTGCGAACTAGGGAGAAAGAATGAAATGCTTGGCTCAATTCTATATCCCACAGCATTCACAGCCGAAAATTTTTGAAGGAGAGTTTGGCGCCGTTTTTTTTTTTTTTTAAATTTTTTTTTATTTGGGGGGTATTAAACCCAAAAAATTTTGGAGTTACCAAAACACGTTAATATTAAATTTGTAATTGAAAGGGAATTTATTATCTATGTTGGCCCTATACCTGATTGTTATTATAAATTAGTTATTTTTTCTCTTAGTTTTGCCATTGATAAGGTTTAAACCTCACAAAATAAATATATATATCGTTTGGTCAAAAACATTTCTCGGAAAGGTTTGAGTCCACGTACATGGTTTTTCG
The DNA here is from genome assembly GCA_024449915.1 of Sweltsa coloradensis. Lineage (NCBI taxonomy): Eukaryota > Metazoa > Arthropoda > Insecta > Plecoptera > Chloroperlidae > Sweltsa > Sweltsa coloradensis. The sequence continues at coordinate 6,201 of JAMZAV010008916.1, read as the reverse complement.
TCATTTTGTTTTCTTGAACAGTCTCTTCGACCTTAACACTTTTTATAAAGTTTCACCGACACTTACCAGCTCTTGTAGAGTAAATCGGTTTTTATGGGGGTTTCAACTGGTGTATTTTGTTTTTTCAAAAGCAAAAAGATAATTGATCAACAGCCCAACGGCAAAAATAGGGGAATTTCACTTAAGTTTTCAATATGTTCTTCTACGGTAACAATAGGTAAAAAAACTTTTTTTGGTACAGGTCGATAAAATGACTCGCTAACAATTGCCGCACAAAAATAGACATGTCTGATCGTTACTTTCTTGATTTTAGGGCCTTTTTTTTGGTTCTTTAACCATAGCTACAAAATTTGTTAAACATAAACTTGAAACCAGTTTTTGCATTTTAGTAAAGCATTAAGAAAGGTATCCCACAAAAAAAAATTTTACTCGGGTCCCCCCGGGCAAGTCGGGAAAAAAATTCGGGAAGACTGCGGGGGAAACCCAAAAATGTTTGTTGGGATTCATCTACTCCCTAAATTAATTTTTGATCATGTTATAACAAAATATGGAATCGAATTTTGGGGAATACTATTTGGGGTTAAAAATACGATCCAGTCATAGTGCTATAAAAAAAATTTTCTTGATTTTATCTAGGGGCCAGTTTTGGGCGCCGCAGCCAAGCCCCGGTGCGCTATACACTCAGGCCCTTATACGCAAGAGATTTGAGGTGATTTTTTTAGATCCATTTTTTTGAGTGTGTAAGGTTTGGCTGATTTTTACAGTTTTTTTTAGTGGGGATAACAAACCGCAAATTATCTCCCGGGACGGAACAAACAACAATAAACTTGTGTACTGCACTAGCATACAACCAGACGGACTTTAAATTCCCCAAATGTATTTACAGGTTGGGCCACCTATTCATTTTAAAAATTCCACAGAACCGCTTGTTTTAAAGAAATTATTATATTTGTGATGCAAAACTGCGATCAGCTTTTTTCCCGCATTTATTTGCTGTCGATTACAAAAGCTAACAAATGTTCAATTACCTGAAAAAATAACATAGCATTTTTAAAAAATTACACACTAAAACACCAAGAATTTGTTATACCTACATGGGGCCCAAAAGGTAAGTATGAGCGTTTGGGGTTATATTCTCACAATGTGTCGCGCGCAGCGAATAAATAAGACCGCGGCCCCCAACAAACGCAGTCAGCACTATCTCGGCGACTTGTATAATAATCTGTGCATTAAATTTATAAAACTGTGACAGCTTTTTTTAAAATGATAAACCACAAATGTTTCAAACGTTTCGAAATTGGCATTTAATATCAAAAATAAAAATTTATAAAAAAATCCATTTTTTTCGTTTGTGCACAAACACTATAGTGACATATTTTTTTTATTTTTTTTCCCCCCAAAAAGTTCAAAAATTTCCCAAAGAAAATAATTTGTACATAAAACTTATATTATTTTTATTAGGTAAGTTTTCGCATTTTAAGGTAGCGTCAAAAATGATGGCCTAACGTTTTTACGTTTCACACCGAGCGCGACCCGGACCTCCACCAAAATCATTAATAATACTCGCAAACCCCAGAGAAAATGAATTATCTCTTGGAAGTGGAAAACTTTTTTTTTGTTTTTTACTATAAGTATTATCAGAGGAGCATATTTTTTTAAAAAATTATTTTCCATGCCGGTATAGTTAAAAAAAATACCGGTCACTTTCTCACTAAAATTGCAAACGGTACAAAAAATTTTTTATTAGTTTCGGGCACCGGTACAAAGTGTTATGAAAAAGTACTGTACCGGTCAAACCGGGGTCACCCGATTTATTTTTTCACTACATAATATCATGCGATAAAAAATATGTCAACATAATTACTTATAGTTAAAATTTTCATGATACACAAGCAAGCGGGGGATGCAGGGTTTTCAAACAGATTTCCTAGAAACAAAAACCTTCTTTTGTTTATTTTTTTTACAAACGGGTACCTATTCCCAAAATACAATCTTTTTATTAAATTTTGCTATGGTTACTGCGCATGTTACGAAAATTATATGAAAAAAAAACAAGTAAAGTTTCACTGGTAAGGGTCACTGTAGGGGTCGACATTTTCTTTTTACGGGGTAGGCCCCCACCTTTACGATGGGAATATAACTGTGATGAGTCAAGGGTGCCGTTTCGGTTTCGTACATGCATCCTAACGCCCAGACGGGAACTCTGGCGCCATCAAATCCCTTTTGGGCCACTTCTGAGCCGTTTTTTTGTAACTTTTACTGATGTAATTTTACATTATGACCATAATTATGGTTCAAACAATATCAAAATTTTACCACAGTGTTCGAATAGTAAAATTATCCGCCTGTCATGAAAAATGGATATTACTTATTTTAAAGCAGAAAATTCATCACAAGTTCCAAAATAATCTTTTTTCCGAAGCAATAACGCCAAGAAAAAATAACAAATCCGATGTTTCAAAATTTTTTGAGTATGGTTTTAATTTTTTCATAATTATTTTATCAAACGGGGAGAGCTTTTTATTTTTTTTTTAACACTCTGCAGCCGCGCCTGAAACCTTCTATGCATTAGGCTCTAACCCCCTCAAAAATAAAATTTGGGGTTTAAAAAAATAAAAAAAGTTTTAACGAACGGGCATTGTTTAATAAAAATACAAAATTAAATTTATTTATAGGCTATATAGGTCAGTCGCCAAGTACCATTTTTCTTAGTCAATATTATAGGTAAAAATATATTAATAAAATAAAAATTATTTATACCTACAAATTTAAAAAATAATATGATGAGAACAAAAACAAAAAAAACAAAAGTACAAACTAAAACGCAAAAAAACATGAGAGTAAAAAACGTTTGGTGTTTTTGTAACAATATTTAACACAAAGTTTTATAAAAAAATAGAGGGAAAAAAGCTAAAGAATGACCTTCAACTGTATCCAATACGATTGTTTTTAAAAGAATTAAAACCAAAAATATGTCAACTTTGGAAATTAGGTAAATTATTATAAAAAGAAGGTAAAAAAAAGGGGACGATTACGGGTATAGAAGTTAGGGCTGCTCATGGAAAAGGGCGTAAGCCTAGTAAAGCGGTATTCACTGTTGTTGATCTTTTTTAGATTTAGTAGCCTTTATTATCAAACCTGTTCTCTATTTTGAAATGTTTTCCATGAATATATATTTTATATTTTATCAGTCTTGGGCACGTTCCCCAAAAAGGAAAATTTGAAAAGTTAAGTTACTTCTGCCTAAAAAGAAACTGAGACGTTCCTTGTTCCTTTTCAATAAAAAAGGTACTAAAACATTCCTCATTCCTTAAAAAGGAACTTAGTTCCTTTCACATTCCTTATACCATCATTGATTACACAATAATAAATGTGAATGAGTTAATTTATCATTACTCTTATTTATTAAAGTGAGTCCCAGAGCCATCTGACGAGGGTGGCGTCATTTTGAAAACAAAAATGTCACATTGATATTTTTCTTACTGCAGTTTACGATATCAGGTACTGGAATTCGACGGGATTACGATGGCGAAAGGAACTTATAAGGAACGGTTAAATTGTTCCAAGTCCCACGAAATAGTAACTTTGACATTACAAGTTCCTGATCTAAGAAAAGGAACGCGTTCCCACAAAAGTTCCTGAAAAAGGAACGCGTTCCTCCCCAAGACTGATTATATGTTTATATACCATACTAGTATCATCTATGTGTAATTACTAATTTTGTGTCATTGGCTCATTGCTTATAAATTTATACCATGTAAGAATACAAAAGGTATATTAAAATTAAAATAAATAAATAATGCCAACAAAAGAAAACACATGTCAATTGAGCAGGGTGGTTGGTTTTTACAGTGAGACGTGACACAACGACGGGTGGCCAGGTAAGTGCTTATACGAGAGCATTGCTCCATGATAAATAAATAAATGAAGTAGCTCCCTCCTTACCGTGTGAAATCTGTCATCTCCATCATGATCATACACATGTGCTTGGCTAGGACAATGATATCATTGCCCGTATCATCCCACTTGGCCACTTCCCGATCAAACTTCAGCTTCTCACTGCGGAAGTATTCGACTTGTTGAGCAATCTTCTGCTTATCCTCCTCAGTCATCTTCCGCATAGCTTCCTGAAATATCATCAATTTGAGATAAAACTATTTTTGTGTGTGTATGTACGATATCATTAAACATATTAAGAATGCGGGTGACTTACTCTGGCAGTAGTGATTCCACTGATGTCTGGGTATTCATCCACGCCATGTTCCAAAGTGCCCGTGTGTGCACTTGCTGTAAACAAATGTTAAATTATTCTCTATTTGAGGAACTGCATTCATTGCACAAGGTCTATGTCACTACAGTCACACAACCCGCCACAAAACACCCATATTACTCTTATTGTAGTACCACCTAGAATGTAGGCAATGTTTATCAATATAAACTATAAGAAAGAGAATAACTTGCATCTTTATTACTGTTAGACATATTCATAAATAGATACCTAGCAATACATTTAAAACCGTGAAGTTGCTTTCAGTCGTTACATTCACAATGATTTGCATTTCAACCAAAGTTGTGTTTGGATCATGCAAACAATACAAGCTCTATCTATCACATGTTATGTAGGTCCTACATCAATTAATAAACATTAAAGGGGTTTTTAACCTGCTATATACTCAAAAAAATTTATAGAGGCTAAATAATTTCAGGATCAATTATTTTTTTAATTTGTGTAAAATTACAGTTATTGATGTAATTTTTTAATGTTAATTTTAGTGTAAAATTGTGCTTGTCCTATAGATTATGTGGTACAAAATAATGTTTTGTGTTAATAGCCCCTTTAAGTAACATCAATTGCAAGAAATCGGTCCTTAAGTAAAACCAGCCAACTCATTTCACAACCAATAAAGTTACCTTTGTAAGGATGGAAAAATACAAGAAATATATGCGATTAGGCCGATTACTATTAAAGAGTTTTAGGTTCTCTCAAAAAATGTAAGCAAACCTTTTTAAGGCTTATTTACATCCAATTGACTAAATGCAATTAGTGTGCAAAAATGTAGGTTGTGTGTATTAGCTGTGGCTCATAGGTCCAATGGTTTGAGTTCCTGACTCTAATACAGAAGGTTCTGGGTTCAAACCAAAAAGATCTTTAATTTCTGATACAGACTTGCATCCATCGATTTTTGGGTTGGGAAAGTGTTAACGTTAACGTCTAAACGGTGACTTTGGAACCTTCCTAGCAACAAAGCACACAATTAATTAAAAAATTGTTCCAAATTAGCTAGTGTTTTTCAGGCGTTTTCTTTTGGATGGAAAGGGGTTGGATCGGCGTTTCCTATTAAAATACCATCATTTGCATGTCGATTGGAAGGTTGGCTTAGTCCGCTTTAAATTTAAGTCCCCATTAAAAATCAATTATGTGACTGAGTAGTAAGTATACTCTCAAAACAAAGAGATTTGTTTATTTTTTTTACTCAACATGCAAAATTGGGTCAAAGGGGCCAAAGTCATTGCAAGAAGTACACTGGGAATGTAGAAAGTAAAAACACACACCACACCCCCGCACATTTGCAATAATGCCCCCCCCCCCCCCACCACCACATACACACTCCCACCCTTGTCTGCACATAACAAAGCCATGGGGCCTCTTTCACTGACACGCACACAACTCGCCATGAGGGCCCTAATTTCTTTTAATTACTCGTGGGAAACCTGTCCCCGGGGCAATTTATGCCCCTCTTCAGGTGTCTAACTAGGTACCTACGGGCCTATTGGAGTTAGGACTGTGAAGGGATGTCCTAGGGCTGTTTTGATGGACTCAATATTTCCCTTTAAACCCGAGGAAAATCTCAGAAAAAAAAACTTGTCAGGATTACCCGTCTCGACAGAATTTGATCCCGGGGGCCCCCCAAATCGAGTGCATCTTAATGCTCAATCCAACAACTGGCATGACCCACCAGCATATTAAAAAGGTTTACTTTTACTTGGCCATTTGTTGAATTATGATGCAAGGGCCAAAGAACTAAGATAATATGACAAATAAAAAAAGGTTTCAAACGTCTTACGTCTGCTCCTGGTATCGAAAGTGTGGTCGTCATTTGGCTCAAATTCTGTATCCGTGTCAAGTTCTTCATACTCTGAAAACATTTGACCACAAGCACAAAATCTTATCGCTATGAAAAAAAATGGCGAACTTGCGGG
>JAMZAV010008915.1:0-21463 GCA_024449915.1 Sweltsa coloradensis | reverse complement strand
TATTACTAAATTTCAAATATTTACCTAACGTGTTATTGTTTCTTTAAATTATTATCTTCATTGTAATAATTTTTTTTTAGCTGAATAGGACAAACGTTAATAATTGAAATAATAAATTGCTGTATTTGGTGTAGCGGGAGTCAAAGTTTGATTTAAGTCAACTGCATAGTTGTTAGGGGAAACCTGTTGCTGTGAAGTATCACAAATATGGTATAAAATTTCCATCAATCAAATAAAATGAATTAATGTTGCCATGCTATAAACACAGATGGTTCACAAGTAATTAAAGCATCCTGCTTACGAAAGCAGGCGATATGTAGCGCGGAACTATCATTTATCAGCTACTGGCGTTGGACCTCTAATCACACTATTAACTCAAAGATATGGGTGAGTTATTTCATCTATTGTTGCACTGTAGTGCCTCGATTTACGGTTTTTTGCCCCTGGGTTCTATCAATCTACGCGATCCTCGTTTTGTCTGACGTATATACATTGTTTTGTACATGGCTATCATCAGTAATGATGACCAACTGTACAGATCTTTCAACACAGCTGTAATTTGTTTAAAACTGGGCCGACTGTGCATTGGCGATAAAAAAGAATGGGCTCTTTAGAAGCTATACTAATATTCAAAAGCAATATTTATTTATTGATAAACGTAGCAGACGTTTGCGAGGGGAAGCGAAGATTCCCTTTCATACACTGGAGAAAAAATCCGGAATGGTTTTTTTTTTTTTTTTTTTTTCTTTCTTTTTTTTTTTTGTTTTTTGTCTGTTTGTCCACACGATTCCGGCTAAAACCCATAATCCGATTGCAATGAATTTTATGGGGCCTTGAAATCTTTGAAATTAGAACTGCACGTTTTTGAGCGCAAACGAAAATTTTTTCTCATTGAAAATCGCATTTTTCGATTTTTTTCAATTTTAAAAAATTTCTTCGACTTATTAACCCTCATCTTTATCCGATTTTAAAAGATTTTTGCACAGAACCTTTATTTTAAAGAATTTAGTATTTTTGTGAAATTTGAGCGCAATTGAAAAATATTTATCATAAAAATCGAAATTTTACAGGGTTTTTTTTTTTTTTAAACAACTCTTTGACTTAAACCTACTCTTTATCCCTCGTAATCATTTTTCGCTAACCCCTTTTTTTTTGAAATTTAAAAATTACTGTAAAATTTTAGCGCAATCGGAATTATTTCTTTTGAAAAAACGCAATTTTACGATTTTTTTTTAAAAATTACGATTAATTAAAAAAATTAAAAAATAAGTTAATTTTTTAATTTAAATTTAATTAATTTAAAAAAAATTTTAATAAGTAATGATTTTGCCTCAAACAAAAGAAAATTCGCATAACCATGGCGCTCAAAGCACCCAATTTCGCTCATCCAACAACGCGGGGGCGGCTTTAAGGTTTTTTTAGTAATAAAAATTTAATTTGTTACTGTCATGATTTGATTTTTTTTCGAAAAAGTATGGTTATTAGAAAACGGTTTCAATAAATGCAACGAATACAAATCAACAAGTATGGATTAAAAGAATGAAAACGAATACAATTCTGGTACATAAATAAGATCTAAACTAACAAAACAGTATTAATCATTAATACATTCTAACGGCCTAAGAGAGGGGTTTGAAAGATTCACTTAATCGTTGAAACTTCATACCGTATCATTGGTATAATTACCATAATATATTTCGATACTTTCAAGTTGTATTCAAAGTGGCTACTTCTCACTTCTCAAGCTCGAGAAATTCAACATTTATCCGTAAATAAGTCATTTTAAGATTTTAACGCATCGCCGACTCGAGATTCATAACTTGCCTGTTATATGATTAAATTGTTAATTGTTGTATTATATAACTTCATTCTTGTGAGTCACAATCAATACGATAATTCTTGAAAACCACAAAAACTCAAGCTCTTCAAATAATCGTTGTATGTTCTTTTTGGAGAATGGATGCTAAAATGTCTACCTAAATATCGCCGAATCGCCACTTTTTAAAACTTCAGGAGGTCGTTAAGAAAGAATATGCGCAAGCCCTAGGGCGTCAGAATGCACTTCGACATTTCAAATAAATGCCGTCTACATAATTGTGGAAAATTATAAATTATCTATTTTATGTTATATGTACAGTTAGTTACCAAACAAACAAAGCAATATTACCAAAACAATATTTTGAATAAACAAGGCAAAGTTTTGAATTTGTATGAGGTAAATTGGAGGTTGATAAGTGCCCTATAATATTCCCTCACACGCATTTAAGTTTGGTTTTCCATATATCTGGAAGCTATTATTATGTTGTTGAAAATAAAATGTCAAATTTTTATTAATACACCTTAGTATTACACAACCATGTGATAATGCCTTAGATGAGACAATTATCTTATTGAGACATTCCGTGTTCGTAAAAACGCTTTTCCTTGAATACACCATATTATTTAACACTGCGTGTTGTTCACATCCATAACTAACCACTTATCATGAAACTCTGGTATTATTTCGGTCATGCGCACATCGTGTCTTGCAAAACACCTGACTATCGCGTCATGAAATGATGATTGTCTTGAGACGTGACCCGCAGCATCACAAGTCATCATCATTACTCCTTGAAGGCAGCCACAATTTGTTCACTTAACTGGATAAAAATAAATGCTGTTTGTAACAAATAATGTACTTAATTTATCATCTCAATTGTAATTTTGATTAACTTATGTTCAATTCCAGAAAGTAGGAAAGTGCGTTTCTTATTATGTCTAATGAAGCATTAATATTTTATGTTTACTAAAATTCATAAATGCCGTTAATAAATCACTTTTAACAGTACTTTGAAATCATTAGTAATGAAGGAAGATTAGTAGTACAACTTTATTTTAAAACAAAGCTCTGCCTTTACATTAAGGTTGTCTTAAAATAACAAAAATTAATTAATTTTCATTTATACAAATTATGTAACAATAAATAAAATTAGTTTCAGATTATGAAAAAATTAAATGAGGTGAAAAATGAAGTGAGAAGTGTGATTTGTGAAGTATAAAAATAAAAAAAATACTGATTTATACTTGTTACTTCTTGCTTTGGCCATATAGATGATTTCTAAAAATCAAAATAGATCCCTTTAAAGCAAGGAGCACCAAGTCATAAATAAAACTCGCATTTAGTCTAAAACGTTTGCAAAATTATACAAAAAAATCCCGTATCGTTCCTCTTGCTCCTATTAAGAGCCCGATCACCTCAATTTCCTTTATATCATATTTGGTGAGAAAATATGGGACGGTTGCCTCGTAGATGTCTTTCTTTTCTCGATTCACCTTTACTATTATTTATTATTCCTGATCGATGTCCAAATAAAGTGTTTATCCGATACGTTGATAATAAATTTATCGATATTTGTGTTTTTTCTTATTTTAATCTAAAGTGGTACCGATCAATTAATATTACGACCGCCTTCCTAAATATTATTTAAACTGAAATAAACAATTTATTAATATACTCGCCACAGCCATACATTTGAAAATAATAAAAATAATAAATACTCATTATTTATTTATTAACTTATCAATTATATGTTATGATAATGATAATCATAACTCTTTTCCAACAATGTCGGATTGGGTGGTGTTCTTCACGCCGATTTCTAGGGAAATAAACTGTTTTGTTACTCTCTCAATTTCATTAATCTGGAAACACTCCCGTAGGTGTTGATATTATGTAAATCAATCCGGAAATTAAAAACTTTGCTCAGCGGGGATCTCAGCTGATACGGATTTTTTAATTTCTGGATTGATTTACATAAAATCTGTTTGTTACTGTTTTGTTTTACATTACTAATTTGTTACACAAATTATAATTTCTGATAAACAGTAATAATCGTTTGCAGCTACATCATCACTAATGCATACTAACCTATAGTCATTTGACCAAACCAATAGGCAAAGTAAAACTCAGGTAAATATAGTTTTTTAATTGATTAGGATAGACGTTAAATAAATTAATACAAATTGTTGCGGGAAGCATCGAGAGACTATATTGGAGTAGCAGCGATACATATAATGTTAAAATGATTTTTGTGCCAAATTATAACAATTACAACAAATTTCTCTGGGAAGTCCCATAAGTCAAAGGATTGAATTTCTTTGGGTTTCATTTCCTGGTTCAGACGTGACATGGTGACGCTGGCCTCGTATGACCTCCAAACCGATATATTTAGAAACTGAAAGCAAAGAGGTTTCCTTTCATGTTTACGAGAAGTTACCAGTCCTATGTAATCGAGAACCCTGTTTCAGGCGGTACAGCACTGTCATTGTGAACCCTGTTTGAGACGGTACACCACTGGATAAATGTCACTTCAACGTATATACTTAATAATAAAATCAACGAATTGCGTGAAACACAAATTGATATAGTTTGATCATAATGATCATGGCTGTTCATAATATATTTTGCTATTTTGATAATGTAATGTAAAGTTCTGATAGAAATATATTTTCTATGTACATGAATTAGTACGAACTTGTTGCAGCAGAATGCCGAATGTCACTGCAGACTGTCCAAAACGTTGCAAACTGTTGTTGAAATGTCTCAATTGCTTTAAATTTATTTGATCAACCTACTTTTATTGTAACCTTAAAAATAGCAGTCGTTCAATTATAATTTATACATTTTAAAAATAAATTGTTTATTTAATTGCGATTTAAAGTTTAGTCTAAAGAATTGAAGATTTATTTTAAAATTTCTCGTGGGAAACCTGTGCAGGGTGCAATGCATGCCCCTCTTTAGGTGTCTAACTAGGAATATTGAAGATAGGAAAGTTACTCTTTTATCAATTATCTTGGAAAATTTCAATTATCGTGCTCTGATTACTTATATATTATCAATTCTTTTAACAATATTCAGGTTGTATTGTTATATTGGAACTCTCAGATGTTAATAAAGCGAATAATACAACCATGGAGAATTTAGAAAACGTTTCAAGTTTCATACCGCGCTAAAGCTTGGATGCTTAAGTATTATATAGCAGTGCTAAATAATATAACCGGTTTCTACTCATAGATGGTTTGTCTAAGGCCTTATAAATTCCGTTTAATTAAATACCAGAGAATTATGCAAATAAGTTTGTGATTTTATTTAATAAGTGAAAGTTACTTCGACCTTTAGAATTCCTTGACCTCTAGGCTGTTATTGGTGAAATACACCTAACGTCTAACGATAGTGAGAGTCTCAGATGGGTATTCTTACTGCTCTTCATAGATTGAAGTCGAGACTGAAGAAAATTGAAATCTAAGTCCGTGAAGACAATCTTTCTAGTCCCTTTTGTTGTTTCAAGATCGTGTTTGTCATAATACAGAGTCTGATGGTTTGCATGACTTGTCATTCTTATATGGAACTATAAGGTCGCATGAAGAAATTCACAGCGCACTCATTTGAATATACGATTCTTTCCTGCTTGCTTCCTAGAAGTATAAAACCTTGTTTTTAAGGCGGTTTATCAAGTTTTTACTGAATTAATTTGTTAAGATAAATTCTACGTAACGCGTCAACAGAAAATAATTGCTTAACAAACTCGTTACTAATAATTCTCATTCAATTCTTGGCGGCTTCCAGTAGCAATTTTCCGGTCCTTGACTTATTGGTACGAATATATTTCTTTCTCCAAGATACACATTTTCATTGTCTCGTCTTGTGCTTACATAATCGTAGATTGGTGAGTAATTAGACGAGGGAGCGAAGCGACTGATTTCTGCTATAAAAGTCAAACGGTACACGATCTGTTTTTTGTCGGTGAGTGAGTTCACTCCAGAACGGCCGAACTCCTGAACAGATTGCGCTGAAATTTTAAACAGATATCAGGGAACTTTTTTGTAGTTGCAGTTAACAAATTCAGCAAAATACGGTACGATTTAGGCCCACAAGAAATATTTAAGTAAAAATTTAGGAATGCAGCTTTCATGTTTGGAACCACATATTAAGCAAGTCATCGGTATTGTCTGCAGTCTTGATGTAAAACAAAGAACAAAGAACAAACAATAAAACCAAAACAATATCAAGGTTCCCTAGAGCTACTCCTAGCGGAGGTTTTGCGAACTGGCCATCGGCCTGTCAGCAGCAGCGAAGCCTATCGGAGATCTAGGGGACCTTGGTTGAATATATATGTCATCATGGTGTTCTGGAAAAAGAACACTGACATAGTCAAAGATATGTAGAGCCTACGTAGTAGGCCTACATCGGTACATTACCTCTTTATGTTAAAAATGTAGAAAATAAGAGGAAGTGGCGTGTGACCTAACGGTTGACGTGCCCTGAAAACAAAAATGCAACAAACTACTTTTCTGTAAGTTATGGCCTAAATCGTGTCTTCAATGTTTCATACATTGAAGCTAGATGCAGAATCTATGTTAGATGGTCGTTTCCCTTGGCCCCGTTGGAGGGAATTTCTGCAAAGATTATCACTAGGGAAACGCCAAAGTCATTGTTAGACGAGTGAGAGAGCCATGTGTTGTGTACTCGGTAACATTGATATATTAAATATAAATGATTTAGGTTTTAGTTTAGTTGGTATAAGGGAGCGCCAACTGTAAGGCCTAATGCGCTTTCTATAGCCTATATATCCAGCCTTAGGTAGGGGGAGGAAAGGGAATGTTCCCGGGTACCCAACACATGGCTCCCTCACTCATGTAACAACGACTTTGGCGTTTTCTTAGTTATAAGTGAGAAATGTTATATTTTGGGGGTCATTTCTCTGAGCTTGACATTTTTAAATCCTTATTCGAACAGTGTACGTACGCTAAATATATAATTTCTCAATTATTTCGAAATATTCAAGCTTCAAATGTGACTATTATTATAATAGGCTTTATACAATTATAAAATAATAGAAATTCAATTTTAATTATTCCAAAATATAATAAAACTAACAAAATAATGTCTACATTATAGCTCTATTTCAACAGGTATTCTTCTGATAACACACGGTCAAAATACCGCGGCCCTTTTAATTTCTTTAAATTGATTACAGAAAATGATGTGTTAATACTGAGCAATAAATAATTTTAACAGCGTAGTTTTATTTGTAATGCTCGGTTTGTATTCATACGTGCCGCACGCAAGGGGTGGGGGGTGTCCTCATCATACAGCAGGAGTAAGTAGCCCCAGACACCTGTAAACCAACACGAATACGTCAGTACACCCAGCACAGCATTTCCGGCTTTGTGGCAAGAATTCGTACCATCAAAACAAGACTAGTTTTCAACTTAAAATATTTATTTAACTTAAACTATAAACAATGAACTTTCAACTAACAACCAATAATCTATCAATCTTTCTACTTGAGCCTATAACTACTATATTTTTTTATTCAACTAAATTTGTTTTGTCATAAATTATAGCTAGAGATAGATATAGTTTTTAAAAATGTTTTTCTTTTCACCTTGTTAAATTACTTAAAAAATACAACTTCTTTGCAATTAATTTGTCATCCACATATAGCAGTGGTTATTGTTTTGTTCAGATGTTTGTATTTTTTGTAAATGTCTGCCTGTCGAACAAAAGTGAATACCTTTCGAAATATTGCAACATAATAAAAACTTATTTTCCCACCTAAGAACAGTGTTAAGTTCAATTAATTGCTTAATAAGAATACGTCAGTGTTTGCATTATAAGATATATTTTTTTAAATATACACACGTGTAATTTAAATCATAATATTTCCTAAATGTGTCCTGTACCTAAAACTGTTGACGAGCTCGTGCCTACTTTTTGCGCAATGTAATTGGATGAGCGTAGCGAGCGAAGCGAATATTCCATTCTACTACACTGGAGAAAAAAATCCGGAATGTTTTTTTTTTCTTTCTTTTTTTCTTTTTTTTGTATTTTTGTCTGTTTGTCCACACGATTTCGGCTAAACCGATACTCCGATTGCGATGAAATTTTATGGAGGCCTTCGAAATCTCTGAACTTAGAACTGCCACGTTTTTGAGCGCAATCGGAAAATTATTTCTCATGAAGATCGCAATTTACGATTTTTTTCGATTTTTAACAAAATTCTTCGATTTATAAGACCTACATGCTTTGTCCGATTGTAATAATTTTTTCACAGAACCTTTATTTTATGAATTGATATATTCGTGTGAAATTTGAGCGTTATCGAAAGATAAATGTCTAAAAAATCGCAATTTTACGACTTTTTTCGATTTTTTAAATTTCTTTGGCTTATAGCCCCTACATGCTTTATCCGATCGTAATGATTTTTTCACAGAACCTTAATTTCATGAATTTATATATTCGTGTGAAATCTGAGCGCTATCAAATAATTAATTCTTATGAAAATTGGCAATTTTACGATTTTTTCCTTTTTTAAAATTACGATTGATTAAAAATTTAAAAATTTAAGTTATTTTTTAATTTAATTTAATTTAATTTAAAACAATTCAACTTAGATATGATTTGTTCACAGAACAACAGAAAATCCGCATAACACATGGCAGCTCAATGCACCAATTACGCTCATCCAACAACGCGGCGGGACTTAAGCGTTTTCCTAGTCATTTACAACATGCTACATGCAAGGTGCCGGTTTGACCCACAAGTTTTCACAAGATCTTTGGCTTAAATTTGGCTCCGTAATAAAATAGTATCAATCATTTCTTATGGTTTGTTTGAAGCTTTCTTGCACTGCCACTTTTTCCGGGTAGGATGAGTAGGTATAGGTAAATTAACTAAACAAACCAACACTATTTCTCTTCACATGGCCACAATCCTCTTCCTACGTCGACGTCCTACGAGTACGTCAGCGATTAAGGACCTATACAGATACGATTCTTTTTTTATAATGTTACCTACCATGATGAAGGCAGCAAAAGTAAGCATGTTCCCAATGAGCATCATTATTCTAGTCTCCTGCTCTATCAGCACGTGTATACAGCCCGTCTTGACTGCGTTCTCAACGGTAGGGTTGGCAAGACACTCCGGCGTCTGACAGCAGGATTTGCGGGGTGGACTCTGTATCAGGTGGTAGTCTTCGGGGCCGCGCACGCCACAGCACCTGGACTGATCATTACAATACCATATTCAAATACTAAGGAGACCATTTTTTGAAAGTTACAGACCGGGACAATTACAAAAGTGTAAGCATATGTACCCCACGAACCATTTCGGGGTTTGGGGCAAGAGCCCCCAGCCGCCAGAGGCGATTTCTTGGATATATTTGAGTCAAATACCCAGAAAATAGCTTTCAGACATGAAAATATGATTCAAATATGGTTGTAATGTGTACAATTTTGTAGTCATAAAATCTTTATCTAGTAGTTCAAAAAATGATGACTCAAAACAAAATACAAACATTCAGCAGATAATTATTTATTGATGATGGCATAATACTAATAAAGGCCTAATCAATAAGAATAAAGATAATTTGAAAATGCATTTGATTTGTATAATATGGTTGGTTAAACTTTTAATACACTTTGTCTTCACAAAGAAATAATAAGTGTAGGTATGTAGTTAATAAAAAACGCAGTTCAGTTGTATGATTGATACATTTTGATTTACCATTATCTATAAACAAAAACAATGCAAATAATGACTGAGAAAATTAGTGGTGTGCGATTCCTGGTTTCTGAGTTCGAGTCGAGTCCGAATAGAGTTCTTAGAATAACTCGAGTATCGAGTCTACGAGTCCGAGTACTTCGTCTTATTTTTTTAAATTTCACTATTTTGCTCTTTAACTATATTTATTATTTACACTATGGACAATAATAATTTTATTTATTGATGTTAGTCTAAATGTAGGCTCCAAACGTGAACATCTAATGGATTTTATAATGTAACCCGTCTCTAGATCACTGTAATGATCAAGCATCAAGCACAAAGTATGTGATATTACATGAAAATATTGAAACAAACATTATAGTGACATGTTTGTATTATTTGTGCCCAAAAATAGTTCAAAACTTCCAAAATGAATATAAATGTGTATCAAAAGACTCAGGTTACTATTATGGCTAAGTAATCAGCATTGGTAAGGTAGCGCCAAAAATATAGGTCTGACGACTTTCACCACACGTGCGCGACCCGGCACCTCCACCAAAATCATTAATAATACTCGCACACCCCTAGAAGAAATTAATTATCTTCTCGGAAGTGGAAGAACTATTTCATTGTTTTCACTATCAGCATTTATCAGAGGAGTGTATTTTTTAAAGTAAAACATTATCCTTCCATGCACGGTATAGTTAAGAAAATACCAGGACACTTTTCCCCAAAATTTCAATCTGGTACAAATACGTCATTTTAATGAGTCTCTCGGGACACCGGTACAAGTGTTCTGAAAACGGTACTGTACCAGTCAAACCGGTACGTATGGTCACCTTAGCAAATACTGTAATAGACGCCAGTAAATATTCATGTGAACTGTTGTTATTCAATGTCAATTTGAAATTTATTTTTATATTGTCGCATGTAACTATAAGGCATAAACCACTGTTTAACAATGTTAGAGGCTAAAGAGGGGATATACATGGACTATGACTATCCTATATCCCACTTTTAATATAGTCCTCTAACTCTCAAAAAACCCATGCTCATTGAACGACATAATTTTAAAGTTATTTTCGAAATTAAACTGTTCGGGCTTATTGTAAATATAAAACTAAAAGCTACTCTTCTGATGAGTGACCCCAATAAATACATCATTTAAATAATACTACTAATTACCTTTTTTTGAACATCATCCCAAAGTTTTTCCACGTGGTTATCATGTTGGATGTTTGTAAAGCTATCAATCCTCATCGGCGATTCTTCCAGCGGATCCTCAAGCTGAATCCGTACGATGAACACGTAGTTCGCCACGCATAATTCTGTTAATCCGATCACAAGTAGACCTATCCAAAACTGAAATAAATAAAAAATAATTAATTAATTCAAGTTAATTTAGTGTGGCTCGTTGGTCTTGTGGTTAGCGTATCTGCTTCCAATGCAGAAGGTCCAGGGTGACTTTGGAGCCGTCCTAGCAACGAAGCACATAATAAATTCAAAGTTGTTCTGAATCGGCCTTGTTGATTCAGGCGTTGATTCGCGGGTGTTCGCACTGTCCATACCACTGATTGCTATATTCCCTATTAAAAATATCGATCTTTGGTTGGTTATCGCTCACTCGTCGATTGCGTCGGGGCCTACAGGGTTGGCTTGGTCGCTTTGATTTACTGTCCCCCACTGGAAATCAGTTATATAACTGAGTGGGTAGACTCTAAATACAATTTATTTATTTATTTTATTTATTTAAATGTTCATGCTGGTTTGATTACTCAAAAGAGTATAGTGATGTCGAGTACTTTTACCGTTAGCCATTGTTTTTTTTTTGTGTGGAGGGCGAACATTAACACAGAAACAATTGTTTCGGGAAAATTATATAACCTGGTACAATGCGGGGTTTGAGGGGGAGGCTTCCCTGATAGTGCGGGTCTGGGTGGCTTAAGACATTTTTTTCTTAAATTTTAACATTGCAAATGGTATTTTACTAGGTTTAACCGTGGTTTCGTTAACACTTTATAATATTGTGGAGATTGTCAGTTTTACCATCAGTTTACAAAATCTTTCCGGAGAATTGTGCTCATCTTCGCCCCCACCCCCGTAGTAACGTCACTGCTAGCAACGAAGCACAAACTGAAATGTTATGATTATTAGCCCATGTTCCCGCTGAAAATCAGTTGTAGCTTACTAAGGGGGTAGACCATAAATTACAAATTAATTCGTTTATTTATGGCTAGTCTGTTATATGTTGTAAGGGTTGTGGTGGGGGGGGGGGGGGGGGCAAGGTGCCCATGGGCAGTATACCGTCTAGTATGATAGCCATCCGTCAGAGCTAGTTATATTATAGTTAGTTTTTTTTATAAGGTACTGGAGTTTGCCTAGGTACTAAGTTACTATCGTGACCTAATTTCAAGGAAGGGACTGAACGGAGGAACTTGGCACATTCCTTATACACGAGAACGCCATACGCCAAACTTAATAGGCCTATTCTTGAATGAATAACTTAGATTTGAAGTTACATAATTTTGTATTTATGAATGATTATGATTTATTTGATAAGTTTATAATTTGAAGTTACATAATTTTGTATTTACGAATGATTATGATTTATTTGATAAGTTCATAATTTGATTTATATTTATGTAGGCCTACATCACATGTATTTATAAGACACCGGTTCATTGTTGTGTCAAATTATTTTTCAAATAATTCAGTAGGCCTACTATTACAGCTTCTTTCTTCTAAAGGTTATACTATAACAGGTACAGTTTTACTTGGTGAACAAAGTAGGCTTAGGTCTATTTAAAATTATTATTACGAAGGGTATTTATCAGAAGTTGGCTATATTCACACTTAAATCTTAGGCAGGCCGAAATTAATATCGTGTTGAAACGTCATCATCATCATTATCCATCGCCGTTTCCTGCTTCTGGCAGGGTCAGCTTGGGTTTAGCAACAAAATTTTTCCACTTCTTACTATCCTCCCACAATCGTATCTCTTCCACATCTTCCCAGCTTTCTCCTCTTGCCTCCAAGTCTCCTGCTACGATGTCCTTCCATCTCTTTCTTGGTCTACCCCGTCTTCTTCTTCCTTCTTCAATCCTTCTTTCATACATTTTCTTGGGCATCCTATTTTCTCCCATTCATATCATATGCCCATACCATCTCAACCTTGTCCTTCCTCTTCTGTCACTTAACTTTTCTACACCTAGCATTTCTCTAATGTCCGTGTTTTTTATTCCTCTCTTCTCGTCTTGCCCACTGTGCTCCTCAGGAATCTTATCTCTGTTGCCTGTATCTGACTCTCCTCTCGATCTCCCATTGTCCAGGTAGTCCTTTGCATTCACTGTCACTGTCAACTCCTGGAGATGCAGATGTACTCTTCTCTAGTTTTTTCTTACCACTTTCCTGTATCACTTCAATATATCATTTCCGCTAAAAAGCTGTCCCCGCTTTAAACCCAAAGTCAATTCCTGGATCACACAGGAACTGCGATCTGAAGCCCAGACCTTGCGATCCCTTCATTTTGAACTGAAGTCGTCCAACAACTCGACCAGTAAACAACAATATCGTGATTTAAAAAAGTCTCATGCTAGAAACATTCGCCAAGCTAAACTCTACTATAACGACTCCTTAATATCAGAATCTAAGAACACCTCAAAAGCTATTTGGTCCATGATTAAATCACAGACCAATGCCCCGCAACCTAACTCTTATCGCTAACGGTAAAGTTATATCTGACGCATCATCTCAATGTGAACTCTTTAATGACTTCTTCATCAACTCGTGCAACCCGGCTGGTAAGCCAAATGCATCAATTTACCCTCCCCCTCCTCCAAAACTCTCACGACCTCTGATCGGCCCACCTATCTTTCTCACCCCAACCACTCCAATCGAAGTAGCTACTGTAACTAGGAAACTTAGTTCCAAACACTCATATGGACTTGACGAGGTGCCAGGCTCCCTTCTTTTCAAATGTATGGACTTTATTTCCGGCCCATTAGCCTACATCATTAATCAATCCTTTTCTGATGGCATTTTCCCCTCAAAACTGAAGGCAGCAAAAATAATCCCCATCTACAAACACAAAGGTAAAAAATCTGAGATGACTAACTATCGAC
Organism: Sweltsa coloradensis; assembly: GCA_024449915.1. Lineage (NCBI taxonomy): Eukaryota > Metazoa > Arthropoda > Insecta > Plecoptera > Chloroperlidae > Sweltsa > Sweltsa coloradensis. Next base: position 7,816 of record JAMZAV010008915.1, on the reverse strand, counting down.
CCATCTCCCTGCTCTCATCTTTTTCCAAAATATATGAATACATCATGCATGATCGTCTATCATCATTTCTAAATTATCACAACATTCTCTCCCCTACTCAGCATGGTTTTTTGAAAAATAAATCCACCACAAGCGCAATCTTCAGTTTTCTTTCCCCTCTCTACTCTGCTTTGGACAAAGGTGACCACGCGGTAGGAGTGTTCTACGACATGACAAAGGCTTTTGATACGATAGATCACAAAATTCTCCTAGGAAAGCTATATACCTATGGCATCCGAGGGATCGCTTTAGATTGGATTTCCTCTTTTCTCTCCGGCCGCTCTCAAGTAGTCGAAATCGAGACAGCCAATGGTCTATCCGTCACCAAAACCCGCTCTAAATCTCTGTCCATAGTCTGTGGAGTTCCCCAGGGTTCCATACTCGGACCCCTAGCCTATATCATATATGTTAATGACCAGGCCACCTTTCTGGATGAGGGTATTCTCACACAATATGCGGATGACTCCAGCCATTTGCTGACCCTACCTAAACTCCATCCCTCTCAGGCACTTGCCCCCCTAATCAACAGCCAAGTGGCTAAAATGTCATCATACAGCCGAGACAATCAACTCTACATCTCGCGCTCTAAAACGGTATACCTATACTTTCACACCCCCAATAAGATCCCACTGCTCCCCTAGTTCATCTAGAGTTTGATATAATCCCCCGCGCATCCAGTGTAAAAGTCCTTGGCCTTGCATTGACCGAAAAACTTGACTGGTCTATCCATGTTGACCATGTTGCCAACAAAATTTTATCTGGATGCTACTCTATCCGTAAGCTCAAACAAATTGTTCACCCCCATATCTTATTGCAAGTCTACTTTGCCCACATCCACTCTCACTTATCCTATGGCCTGCTATTTTGGGGAGCCTCCCCCCAAGCTAATAGAATATTCATCCTCCAAAAGAGAGCGATACGCATTATTGCGGGTGTCCTCCAGAAAACACTCCTGTAGGGAGCTCTTAAGGAATTAGGAATTCTAACTCTAGCATGCACACTCATCCAGTCTGCTGCACTCTTGTTCGCACAAATAGTAACCTCTTCCCTCTCAATGCGTCTGTGCACTGCCACAACACAAGAGCCATCTTCACATACATAGGCCGCCCCACCACCTGCGCCTTTTTGCACTAGGCCAGAGTACCTTGCCTCCACCCTTTACAACAAGCTCCCAGAAAACATAAAAAACCTCCCCCACCCTGCCCTCCTTCAAACACAAGTTAAAAATATATCTCACAGAAAACAGCTTCTACTCGGTTAGTGACTACCTCTCAATGTAAATAATAAACAATTATAATAATGAACAATTAATTAATAATAAATAATAAACAATTATTATTCTAGCTAAATTCAGCAATAATGATATATCACCTGTTTTAAAGTCCTGTTTCAAAGTCTACTGACATTGTAAGTTGTAACATACATATGATTACTATTTTTTAGTTATATGCCTCCATATCATTATGTCTCATACTTTCATCTGTACCATTATCTTGTACCAATTGTAAATCACCTCATTCAACAATTCTCTTCTCCAGTTATACTTCCATAAATTAATATATTATATCAATGTCATTCTTATTTTCAAATTCCACTTTTATATTATCCTCCCATATGTTGGCTATCCACAAACAATTGTAACTAGATACATCATATAAATTATTATTCTTACCACCATTGAGTGTAGATTTCACAGTCCACAATGTTACAATTATTACAATGTATTAATTTATTTTATTTTCATAATTTTCTTAATTTACTTAATGTACATGATTACTCTGTAGTACTAGGATTACATATACTTATCTGTAAGTTACCTTAGGCTATTCACCTTCTCCTCCGGGAGTCAAACATGTACAATGTGCCTGTCAAGATGAATAAAGTTATCTATCTATCTATCTATCTATCATACTGGAATGTGGGTATAAAATTTGGGGCAAAGGTTGACCTATATCACTAGAAAGGTCTTGAAGAGCCGATTTCGAATATCCATGATAGACCAGCGGCAGCGGCAGCTTTCTACCCAAAATTCAAGGTTAAGGGTCAAATTAACACTATTTTGATAAATTAATTTCTCATTGTTGCGACTTTTTTCTTTTTCTTTTAATAGATTTAAGAATAAGATACATTGTCAAAAATCATGAAATATAGTAAAATTTAATATTTGACCTTTTATGACCCAAAATTAGGACACAATTGCCAATTTTGTACAATATTGCATTTTCTTCTACATTTTGGTGACGTTTCATGTTCACATCAATTTTCATCACATGCAATAGTATCACACACATGTATTTGGGTGTAAGATCTGATTAAAAGCATGGCCAAGGTCATTGGGTCAGTCGTGGAAAGGTCAAATATGCATGAAAATGTCGAAAATATCGAGTGGGTACTCTAAAGAAAGGAATTTTCAGTTAGATTGCTACGACAAATGTGATATTGTTTAAAATAGTAATATATCAACGTAAACCTTCAAACTAGATAGTTTAAAACTTGACATTTGAACTTTTATGACCCAAAATTTGGTAACGAAGTTGTTAATTAAAAAATGTTACAATTTCTCAGATGTTTTGCTTACTATTCATGTTCACATTCATTTTTATGAAATACATTAGTATCTCACACATGTCTTTTGGTGTGTGCTCGATCATAAGCATTGCCAAGATTAATTGTAATGACAACGGACAGAGTAGAAGAACATCACATGATTCACTAATATTTTATGCATTAAGAAGCTGTCCCAGAGCGCACGCATAAGGACCCCAAATAACCCATCCATGTTAGTAGCTTTCAAGTTCCCACTGACACCACTCTGATAGTTGCCGTATTGACCTGCGTAATACAGCTAGGCATTGAAACACGTCACGATAGAGCTGCTTGATTAGATTAAAGATGCGATGCGTCATCAATATTTGTACGTACACCAATGTCCGGGGTATCAACAAAGATCTGGTCGAGATCATTGTTACTGCTTGTTACCAACTTGAGGTCCTCGTTGGCCTACAGGATTTAGTTGTGAAGCAATGTAGACGTAAAGTTAATAATTCGAATTCCTTTCTGAGTCCGTGGAGATTTAGCCATCACTATCCGAATCATCAAAACTTTCATCACCGCTCTCCTCATTTGGTTGAAAATTTGTGCAATCTTTTAATTTACAAGCGTTTGTGCAAGTAAGTTTGTTTGTGAGACACTCACAGTTCGGCAGCACGCAGACTCTTGGACAATTGCATGCCAACAGTTCCATCACTGCCAATGGTGCTGGACGTCCTACCATCCACTCCACTGTAAGATCACCATCCTCATTCCTCCTCCATCCGTGGGATGTTGGATCGGGAAACGGATGGACGTGGTTCGAGACATCTGTACCAAACTGCAGCTTGATAATTTGCCCTCGAAACGTGTGCAGACAAACAGTCTTGACAAGGTGGTAAACGCTCAGAGTCAACTTACCACACTTACTTCTGAACAGTTCGTAGCGGAGCTGATTCACGCTAGTAATGTTTGTCGTTAAACGCGTAAAGTTTGCAGACAAATGCTTCGATTTGTTTAGGAGTTCTTGTCTAAGTGTCCAATCATGGCCCAGTTGACTTAAATGTTCACTAAAGTCAATGTTCTTGCGAAGCGTTTTAAGAGCCAGCTTTTTCCACGACCAGTAAATGAACTGACAGTGTCACAGCCTGTCAAAGCATGGAGTCCCGGCAGAGCTCTGCACATATCTCGTCCAAGAGAGCTCGCAATTTTGGTAACATCAGTATAATGTGTTCTGTTATTTGTCCCTCTCTTTAAGAACATGGCAATATCAATCTCAAACGAAGCCCAGAGACATAAAACTAGCACGTCCGTGTCAGAAGATGTAATGCTTGCTGACTTGTAGCCTTGTAGTGATGCATGCTTAGCATGTAGCAGCATTCGAGTGTCGGCTTCTTCTTGTGAGGAATTTAGTTCCGGACAAGGTGCCAGCTGATCGAGGCTATCTCCACGCAAGACTCTTCACAAGTAACGTAGAGGACTCTGGCACCAAGTTTCCGTCTCTTCTCCTCGGATTTCAAATCTTCAGAAACAAAATCGATTAGCTTGCTATGAGAGCTTTGGAGAAATCCTCTCCAGTCACGAATGCAGTGCCCAGCGGTGACATCTTGAACTTCAAGAATTTGGGTGTTACTCCTCCGAAGTCGTTCCAAGTTTTTGATTGAAGACTCTCTATAAACATCAAAGACAATGTCGATGCAGGTGCAACCCTCTGCTTCTCGAAACGCTGATGGCAGCAGAGTGGTGGAAATCTGTCCAAATGTCCTGTTATTTTGGTTCAAATTTTGTACCAAGCTCATTCCGTCGATAATGCACATTTTTGGTGATTCCATGGTCTCGGCAAACAGCACGTTCTTCTCAAGTTCGATTCCCAAAGCTGATTTGTTACGTCTTTCTAACTGTACCATCCGGAGAGGCCAAAGAAAATGGGAGGGGACCCAAAGGGTGTGCGAGAACATCTTCCATTTTCAGTTTACGACATACAGCGATCATCAACATCCTCCCGAAAAGTTTCTTGTCTGCTTTTATGATACTTCTCTGCCAGCTTTGGAAGTTTTTAGCTTAGTTCGCATCGTAGAAAACGTACCCAAAGACTGTCGGGGAATCGGCTGATAGAATGATTGAGGTAATGAATTTTCTTCTAGTCGCGTTTCCTTGAATGATTTGTATGCAATCTCGCCTTTCTCCTTGGCTATCAGTAGATCTGTTATTACCTTTGGTGACGCCTTCGTGACTCTGTCCGTTGTCATTACAATTAATCTTGGCAATGCTTATGATCGAGCACACACCAAAAGACATGTGTAAGATACTAATGTATTTCATAAAAATGAATGTGAACATGAATAGTAAGCAAAACATCTGAGAAATTGTAACATTTTTTAATTAACAACTTCGTTACCAAATTTTGGGTCATAAAAGTTCAAATGTCAAGTTTTAAACATCTAGTTTGAAGGTTTACGTTGATATATTACTATTTTAAACAATATCACATTTGTCGTAGCAATCTAACTGAAAATTCCTTTCTTTAGAGTACCCACTCGATATTTTCGACATTTTCATGCATTTTGACCTTTCCACGACTGACCCAATGACCTTGGCCATGCTTTTAATCAGATCTTACACCCAAATACATGTGTGTGATACTATTGCATGTGATAAAAATGGATGTGAACATGAAACGTCACCAAAATGTAGAAGAAAAAATGCAATATTGTACAAAATTGGCAATTGTGTCCTAATTTTGGGTCATAAAAGGTCAAATATTAAATTTTACTATATTTCATGATTTTTGACAATGTATCTTATTCTTAAATCTATTAAAAGAAAAAAGAAAAAAATCGCAACAATGAAAAAATTAATTTATCAAAATAGTGTTAATTTGACCCTTAACCTTGAATTTTGGGTAGAAAGCTGCCGCTGCCGCTGGTCTATCATGGATATTCGAAATCGGCTCTTCAAGACCTTTCTAGTGATATAGGTCAACCTTTGCCCCAAATTTTATACCCACATTCCCATTATGCAAAGGACTAAGGTTTCTGCTGCATATGTAAGGATCGGTATGAAATAAGTTTTATATAGTGTCATCTTACACTGGATGGGTATTTCCCTATCCCACACCAGGCCTTTCACACACTGGTAAAAGTTACTGGCCTTTTAAGGGCGTGACTCTCGGGAGCGGCCTTATAGGTTTTTTATTCTGATGTTAATCTCCTTTTTAATCTTTCCACTTTCCATTACTTCACTTCCTGGATAACTAAAACTATCCACCACTTTCAAGGGTTTCTCCTCCAATGTTTATCTGTGCTTGATAATTCCCTGTGTGTCTTCTCCTGGCATAGTGTTGAAACGTAAGAAGTATAAATAATGACTGTGAAATTCCACTAATATATTTTAGTTTATATATTATAATTGTTATGTATATAGGCCTACAATCATCTCTCAATTTAATTAACTAGGAAAAACGCTAAAGTCCCGCCGCGTTGATGGATAAGCTTTTAAAGTTTATTTTGCGTGGGAATCTTTATTTTTGCATGTGCTTGTTTTGCTGCCTACGCATTGTAGGTGATTGTTGTCAAGTTTTCTATTGTTTCTTGTCAATTGGTATTATTTACCGAAAAAAAACTTATATTAAAAAAGCTTTTTTTCTATGGATTCTAGTTAATTTTTCAACTTTTTCTTTAAAAAGGGTACAACATCACCATAACCTTAATGTCCATGTATAATATGAACGTTGTAGCCCCACCCGTTGGTCAAAATTTGGGGCCCAAATGGCACGAAAATATCTCACAGGAAAATCAAGAAACTTATATTAAAAGCTTTATTTCTATAGATTCTGGCTAACTTTTTCAACTTTTTCTTTCAAGAGGTACTACATCACCATAACCATAATGTCCATGTATAATAGAAAATTGTAGCCCCACCCGTTTGGTCAGAATCGGCCCAAATGGACGAAAATATTGCACAAAAAATCAAAAGAAAAAATCGTAAAAGTACGATATTCATGGATATATTTCTTCGATTGTAACCCAAAAACAATACAGCTCTAAGTTTAGAGATTTCGAAGGTCCTGTCCAATTTTCATTAAGATCGGATATGCCATTTGCCCGGTAGAGCGCGAACAAACAGAAAAAAAAAAAACACCCGAGCTAATTTTTTGGGGGGGTTAGTGAAATTGAAGTCTTTGCTTCGCTCTTCCAATTAAGAAACTTGCCCTTATGTGTATTTGTTCATTGCTAATACAATCCCGGTCGTGTTTAGATTTCGCAATTTTGTGGATTGTACTCAAAATGGGTACCATTCTGTTTATTATTCGATTAGGGAAAATCCATTTAGGGGTCTATTTACTAAAAGTGACAGCGACAATAGTCGACCGAAACGACAACTTTAGTGAGAAGAACTGCCACCTGGAATTTTTATAATACCAAATTAAATATTAATTACTTATAATTTGCTGTATGTAGTTGTTTATTACGTTATAAGGAAACATTGGCAGACGGCATCAATTTTTTTTTAATGTTATTGTTGTCAATACACAGCTTATAAGCTTGTGTAGTTGCAATCAGGTGCGTGTCTATTGTCACTAAAGTTGTCGTTTTGGTCGACTTTTGTCGCTTGTCGCTGTCGATCGACTGTTGTCACTTAGTAAATAGACCCACTGATCTCAAACTGATGTAGCTTGTAGAATCGAAGTAGATAGCTAGGTATTACTACATTGCACAGCCGCCACGGTTTTGTATCTGCAGTAAAGACGCCGACGACCGCAGGTATCAGAGAGGACCAAAGAAGACTGTAAATCGAAGTAGATAGCTAGGTATTACTACATTGCACCAGCACGGTTTTGATATACTGCAGACTAGACGCCGACGACCGCCATGATTTTCATGAGAGGACCAAAGAAGATGTAGATGAAGAGATAGTAGGTACCTTTTACATTGACCCGCCACGGTTTTTAATATGCAGTAATGACGCCCCACGCGCCCTGATTTTCAGAGAGGACCAAAGAAGACTGTAGAACGAAAAATAGATAGTAGGTACTTACACATTCCCAGCCAAAGGTTTTTATAACCAGTAAAGACGCCCACACCGCCATGATTTCATAAAAAGGGCCAAAAAAGACGAGAACGAAGTAGGAAATAGGTATTATACATTGCACCAGCCCCGGGTTTTTATATACTTGGGGCCCCAAGTTAATGGGGGCCGAAGACCCGGCCCATTTTAATTTTAATCAAAAAAAAGGAAAAACCCAAAA
>JAMZAV010008914.1:0-27193 GCA_024449915.1 Sweltsa coloradensis | reverse complement strand
AACACTCCGATATAAACATGGGTCTCACCAATTGTGTTCTTAAGCTAAATAAATTATTTTAAGCGATTGGCGACAAAATTTAATGTGGGGACGTGTGTTAGTCCCCATAGTTCGATACGTCCCACAGCCCTGGTCAGAAGGTATATCGTGTGCCCCATAGTTAATGGACCACAGGTACACACACACACACACACACACACACACACACACACACACACACACACACACACACACACACACACTCAACACACACACACATACACACATTAACACAACGAAGTGCCGAAAAATTGCCATAGAGGACTCCGTTCGCTCCGCTCACTCGTTCTATCACCATAACCCTAATATTTATGTTAAATATGAACGTTGTAGCCCAACCCATTTGGTCAGAATCGGCCCAAATGTCACGAAAATATCGCACTAAAAATCGAAAATAAAATCGTAAAAGTAGGCCTACGATATTCATGAGAATTATTTCATCGATTGTACCCAAAAACGTGGCAGGTCTAAGTTCAGAGATTGCTAAGGTCCCCTCCAATTTTCATCAAGATCGCATATGCCGTTTTCCTGGTAGAGACCGAACAAACAGAAAAAAAAAAAAAAAACACTCGAGCTAAATTTTTTGGGGGTCAGTGAAATTAAAGTCTTCGCTTCGCTCATCAAATAACGAATTTTTTGATTGATGTTCAGGTACTAATATGTGTTTCTTACTATATTTTAGCTAATGCAATTACATTTTAGTACAATAGTTCACTTGTTTATAGTGCATTGAGCTGTTTTTCTTAAGCCTTTGCTATGCAATTTAATTTCGTTTTGTTTTGCCCATGGTATCACAAACAATGTCTATATTTAAGGAAATTCAAATTTGTGGTTAGTTCTCTTGATATACCAATTAAACAAAACATCGATGTACAGAAATGATAAATTAACAACAATTAAGAGATAAGTGCAAAATAAAAAATATCGTGTAATTGCGATTTTTTAGATATAATTATTTAATTGCATTTAAAAGCGTGGACTAGGTCTTTGCTCATAGATTCCGAGGTGTCCTGAAAATTGTATTACATCATAACAGCCTTTTGACTGGTAGAGAGCAAATACAAAGAATTGCGTTAAATATAACATAAACACATCCACGTTTCTTTTTATCATGGTAGTTAAATTGAGTCTACGCTTCGCTTACTATATACGGTCATCAAATCAATTTCATACAATTACCTTTATGATCAAAGGAAATTTTAATAGTATAGAGACTCGCCCAATTGGTCAAATTCGCATTGAATAGGGAATGCTCGTATCTTGTGGTTATAATTGTGCTGAATTAAGGACTACTTTCTGATCACAAAATTGTTTTTTGTTTATCGATACAATTGTCATTTATAAAAGTAATATGAAATTTGTAACGATAATTTGTTGGGAAACATGGATCACCATATGCAACAACGTCACGATAGCTAATTGACAATCAGCCAATTATTAGGTAATGAATAATCATACTAGAGTGTTTTAATGTTAATATCACTTGTAGCCATTTAGATATTGGAACAAAAAATAATCATGTTAAAGGCGACTTACGAAATTCATAAAAATGGTCATATTTGCAAATTTCAGGATGAAAAAAGTAAAAAAAGGTGTAAAATTAGTTACAAGATATAATTTTTTAAACGCTCATTCATTATTTTTTTTGGGTGGGGGGTTAATAGCCCCTATAATCTTTTTTTTACAATGTGTTTTATGATGACTTTGTAAACAAAAATTCAACAATGTTCATTTGTATTAACTCAAATGCTGAGTTCCCGAGCAGTGAATTTGACTGTGTTATCCAGAAAGCAGTAATATATTAATTTATTAACAAAAGCTGTTTATCTATCGTGACGTCACATGCCTTTTGCGCGGGTTATAGTAAACGTAATATTTTGTACCGAAATATAATTATTGAGAATATTTACGTTGGATTGGTTTGAATTACGGCAACGGTGTTTTAAAGCGATTGTCAATTCACTCCGTACACCCGCGTCCCATATGTATAGTAATTTTTAAATTTCGAGTGTGTTTCAAGCCATCTTTTACCAATCTTTGTATCACCTAAATCCCCTGATGGTGTTTCAAAATATTAAAAAGGCTGAGTCTAAACTCGAAAACATATTAAATCCGCTGGTTGTATAAAATGACCGATGAATCGATCGCATAACTTTGTTGGTGGCAATTTTATTTAGAATAAGCTGGAATGTAAAAATAATTAAAATAAAACAACGACTTTGTAGTGAGAAGTGATGTTGCAATTGCATGCATTCCATGTGTCTCTAATAGCGTGCTAAATAGCAAGGATTTATCTTCCCTTTTCCTCCGTGCCCCTGGTAAGATGCAGCCTTCAACTCTCAGGTGTCTAAGGGGTTGCCTAGCGTACGCACGGAAGTTGAACAATCCCGTTACAAAAACATTATTTGAAAAGGAACATAGCAAATTCAGGACTTTCTAAAACCTGAACAACCTCTTCCCATGTCCACATGATATTATTATGTTTGAAAAAAAACATACTAATTACACAATTATTGGATGAGCGAAGCGAAGACTTCAATTTCACTAACCACCCCAAAAATTTAGCTCGTTTTTTTCTGTTTGTTCGCACGATTCCGGGAAAACGGCATAAGCGATCTTGATGAAAATTAAAGGGGACCTTCGAAATCTTTGAACTTAGACGTGCCACGTTTTTGGGTACAATCGAAGAAATATTTCTCATGAATATAGCACTTTAACGATTTTTTTTTCTATTTTTAGTGCAATATTTTCGTGACATTTGAGCCGATTCTGATCAAACGGGTGGGGCTACAAAGTTCATATTTTACACGGACATTAAGATTATATTGATGTAGTACCCTGTGAAAAAAAAGTTAAAAAGTAAAGCAGAATCCATAGAATGAATGTACTTTTACGATTTTGTTTCGATTTTTAGTGCGATATTTTCGTGACATTTGGGTCGATTCTGACCAAACGGGTGGGGCTACAACGTTCATATTTCACATGGGCATTAAGGTTATGGTGATGTAGTACCTTTTGAAAGAAAAAATTGAAAAAGTTAGACAGAATCTATAGAATAAAGAAATAAAAATTTTAATATGAGTTTTTTTGAGGTTTATTGGATGAGCGAAGCGAAGATTCCATTTCACTACACTGGAGATTTTTTTTATTTTTTTGGGTGTGTCTGTTAACACGATTCCGGTTAAACCGATACTCCAATTATTGCGATGAAATTTTAAGGAGGCCTTCGAAATCTCTGAACTTAGAACTGCCACGTTTTTGAGCGCAATAGGAAAATTATTTCTCATTAAAATCGCAATTTTACGATTTTTTTCGATTTTTAAAACAATTCCTTGAATTATAACACCTACTTGCTTTATTCGATTTAAATGATTTTTTCACAGAACCTTAATTTTATGAATTAAGGTTTTCGTGTGAAATTTGAGCGCAATCGAATAATTATTTCTTATGACAATTTCAATATTACTATTTTTTCCATTTTTAAAATTACGGTTAATAAAAAAAAAATTTAAGTTAATTGTTTATAAATTTAATTTAAAAAAAAAAATTCGACTTCGTCTGATTTTTTTCACAGAACAACAGAAAATCCGCTTAACACATGGCAGCTCAATGCACCAATTACGCTCATCCAACAACGCGTTGGGACTTAAGCGTTTTACTAGTAATAACAATTAACATGTAATAATAGCAACTCGACAACAAACACCTACAATGCATTCAAAAAGCACTTGCAAAGGAAAAGTGGTCCTACGTAAACTGAAAACTTACAAAAAACGCTCATCCATCAACGCGGCGGGACTTAAGCGTTTTCCTAGTTAATCGAACGTGTGTATTGCCAAAACAGCAATGCACCGTTATTTATACCGAAAGACTTAATGTGCCCCAAGACTGTTTTTTTTCGACACGGGTATCCATAGCACGTGTCGAAAAAAAAATAAAAAAAAAAAAAAAAAATAACGGTGCATTGCTGTTTTGGCAATAAACACGTTCGATTAACTAGGAAAACGCTTAAGTCCCGCCGCGTTGATGGATGAGCGTTTTTGTAAGTTTTCAGTTTACGTAGGACCACTTTTCCTTTGCAAGTGCTTTTTGAATGCATTGTAGGTGATTGTTGTCGAGTTGCTATTGTTACATGTTAATTGTTATTACTAGTAAAACGCTTAAGTCCCAACGCGTTGTTGGATGAGCGTAATTGGTGCATTGAGCTGCCATGTGTTATGCGGATTTTCTGTTGTTCTGTGAAAAAATCAGACGAAGTCGAATTTTTCTTTATTAAATTTAAATTTAATAAACAATTAACTCAAATTTAATTTTTTTTTATTAACCGTAATTTTAAAAATGGAAAAAATAGTAATATTGAAATTGTCATAAGAAATAATTATTCGATTGCGCACAAATTTTACACGAATATATTAAGGTTCTTGCCTTTCCCCCCTCCTCTATCTCATCTACTGTCACGATATTCCAGTTCCACGTCGCGCGCGTCTGTCCCTAGGCCAGTACACTGTTAGAAAAGACCGCATTTTTAATGCACGGTCAGGCGCATGTAGCGCGTGGTTATTCAAGTGCTGGTGCTTTCTCGATGTGTTTTCAGTCACATTAGCTTGAGAGTTCGGGATAGCCAATCAAACGCGAGAGAATCAATGCAGCGTGCGTGAAACGGCGCTCGGAAATACTCGGCTGTCTCCCGGAACGGACCGAGTTGTCATTGTGCTTGAAAAGTAATTCACTAGTGCGTGATTCTCTTTCGGAAACGTTCGTTGATCTCCGGGAGTCGTAGTTCGTCATACTACACTAGCGTTCCTAGCTGCACATGTCAAAACTCGCAGCTACAGAACAGTGTGTGGAATCTATGGTAGATGGAGCTCTTCTGATTGACAACAAATACGACTCATAAATTGAATATCACATTGGCGCCAAAGGAAAAAAAAGATGATCAAAACTAAACTGTAAATTTACAAAACGTTATCAAGATATTCTGGTCACTTGAATATACTTATCAATTATTATTTTTTATTGAGAGCATATATTTTATTCACCATGCTGCAATTATTAATAATTTTACAATATTTTCGGCATTGTTAAAACAAAAACTTCTTCGTACAGTGGAGGAAACTATTATTATGAAGGCTGTCACATTTGAAGCATTCTGGAACGGATATTTAATATGGTTATTTAATAGAAATGTATTTATTTATTAGATGGCTTATACGTAAGAATATTGGCTTAAAATATATAAAAATAAACTATATTAAATACAATCTATTTTATTTTGAAGAGTGAATGTTAAAATGTAGAAATAAAAATTTAATGAATACATAACAAGCGCGCAACCCCAACACAACAACATCCCCAACACAAGCTGAAGAATCGGTAACGATCTATGGAAAACTTTGTTCATTGTTATCGAAAATTCACAATTTCGTTGCAGTCAAATGGTATTGTTAATATAGTACGCATATTTTTCTTACGGGCTGAAGGAACCCTCCAATGGAATAAACCTCAACTTCCTAGTAAAATATTTGACAATCAAAGAGGAGAAATGTACATGATGGATTGGTTTTGAATCACGTGCTATTCTAGTGCGGGTGAAAGACCGCGATTGCACGCATGAATGCAAGACAGACACGAGACAGTAGTCCGCCTCACACAGTTTGTATTTTACAAAACATTATTGCTTTGAATTGTGGATTTCGTAATTGTTTGAAACGCTGTTTGATTTAATTACTTATTGGAGTAAAAACATTATGCTAAGTACTTAGTATGGTAGTTGCTAGTTGGGCAATATGGTTGTGGTTAAAAAGTTCATGATTCAAGTAGGCTACATTCCTCTGCAGTCTCGCATTTTCTCTCACATTCCGAGGTCCTTTTGTTATTGATATTATAAACCGCAATCTGCTAGATGGAACAGAACTGACGCTGACATAATATATAAGAATAGTTTGTGTTTTCTTATATATCTAAGTGTACTATAATGTGCCATATGAAGTGAGCCTGCAAGTGCAAGTCTAGTAATATATGTCAACAGACAATGAATTAAAAAGCATACGCAGGCAGGCAGCGCAGAGGCAGTGGTTTTTCCTCGGACATACCGTCACAATCGAATTCCAAAAGGCCTACACGATACCTAGTTAGGCACCCTGGGCAATTTTCCCACGATACAATTTAAATTTGTCGTTCATACTTCAACTCAATCTCTAAGTAAAAAAGAGTTTCCTCCCAAAGACAAAATATCATTCTTTCAATAAGAGCCCATAGGCTCGGTGTGAAACAACAATCATGCACAAAAGTAGCAAAGTGTAATGCATTCGACATAAGATCGTTCATACTTAAAATGCAAGGATAAATACAATAGAATTAGCACAACAGACAATACTAGAATGAAGCCCACAAAATCTGAAGGGATTTGAGTGTGATCTTAATAAACCCACTATTTTAAAGTATCCCCAGGGGAAGTTAATTAAAAGGAAGATGATTTCGGATATTGAACATTGGCTTCGGATTGGCACAGTTATTATTGGTTTAATTACTTCACACATAAAATGTTAATTATTCATTATTGTTGTTGATTATGTATTTTATGTTTAGTGTTTTAGTGTTTTAGTGTTTTAATGTTTATTGTGTTGTCCCATCAATGCAATCATTGCATTGTAGTAACACACACACATTGTCTAGTTGACTCCGCTCCAAATGTGTGATGTATATTGTAGTTTTGATGGACTTATCACTACGCTTTAATGTGTCCTGAGGTATAATCATTGAGTAAAGGTTCTATACTCAATGGTATAATCTTACCATGGAGTTTTTAACTATGATACGAAGGCAAATAAGGCTATCAAATTTCAAAATGCATAACATGCGACGCATATTATTTGAAATGCAATATTAAATTTTGCACCGCACCGCATCACACACTAATCTAATCCATGATGTGCCGCACGTAATTTTTCTTTGGTTTGAATTCTGGCTTTTGTAAGATTAGCGATTCTTGGAAGGTGATACAAGAAACGCAAACTGAAAGTATTGATTATTATTATTTATCATTATCATTATTAAATACGTAGTGCCATTTACGAGTCAACTTGTTGTCTTTTAATGGCAATGATGCTCAGAGTTATTTTTTCAATTGTTCCGTGCAATAAGCAATTTTCTCATTTAACGTCATTCATGAGAAATAAAATAGTAAAAATGCTAACAATAATATAGTTGTAGTATAATATGCTGTAGACAGCTACTATTTCATCCTCGGTACCCGACCCTTCGATCTTTAAAGTAAGTGCATTCTAAGGTCTTACTAAACCAAAATTAAGATTCGTCATGTTAATATTTTTTTAACTGTAATTTTTATTGCGGTTAATAACTCATACGCATACTGAGATGACTCAGAGCGGTCCTTTCCCATCTATAACAAATTTGAATTGATTATCTAAGTAAATGAATTAATCTCCGACATAAATAATAAAATAAGCTGGCATTGTGTGAGTATTATGCTCTGTTGACTGTCAGACAGACAAAATCGCTAAAAGTAACAGCAACACCTTACCCTGTGTATTAAAAATCGCAAAACGCTAGAAATTTTCGATATTTAGAATAGCAACTGAACTTATGTAGAGTGTACGAGGTAACGACGATAGGGAAGAGTCTTCAACAAAATACTTTAGAAATCCCCGACTTCAAAGGGCAGTAATATTTTACTACGAACGCCCACATAATAATTTAACAGTCATGTTGGAACGGAAAATATTGGTTGTTTTACTAGAACTAGTAAGTTGGTAAAAGATTTTCAAATGATATGCCAAATATTTTAAGTAACCACCACCACAGAAGTGTGGTTCATCTACTCAATGCACTCCATTGATATTAAATACATTTAAATTTAGCGGCAAGAGCTTGAGAACGCTGTGGGATGACCAAGTGCGTGTTAGGAATTCCTGGAAAATCCTTCATTACCTGCGGCGACAGACGCGTCTGACCGGTCCAACTGTCATCGTCGCATGCATTGTGCTTTTGAATTTTATACAAAGGGGCAGGAGTGGGGGGCAGTGGCATTTTTAGAATCTTCCAACGGAAGCTGCGAACTGTGTGTAGTTCAAGTGCAAATGTTGTGACAGCAAGAAGCAAGTGTACCAGTCACCAGGAATGGATGTCCATGTCTGCATCTACTCCACACCACAGCCACACAGGTTAGTACTACTGTTTTCATTTGTCACAAGTAAGTTTATATTCTTGCATGTCATATAACTTATTATATTTGTTTGTTTTTTGGGAACAATCGTATTTTGTAGCAACCAAGCCTTTCTTTTCCCATGCCCATCAACGACGCTAGTGCGTGGCGATGGATGGTGACCGCGGTCGTGGGCACTGCTCGCAATCGCCACCACACGCATTACCATATCCCGTCCCGCCGCCACCCCCCGGTCGACTCAACCCACTAATGTGTATGTGATGTGAGTGTATTTATATGAATTGTAGCCTACTTGCAAGCAAATTTAAAAAAATAGCTGACCACGGCAACGCACTTAATGCCCCCCCCCCCCCAACCCCACTAACATACTTTCCTTTTCGAGGGGGTCTCTATAATAAACAAGTACCAAACAAATTTATGTAAGGTACACAAAATATTTATTTGATATTTAGAATTTGAACGAACTTGTATTTTGTAAATACTACTTGTTATCCTTTCCGCCGTTTAGATTCTATCCGCTGACCATTGTGGTGGCGCGACATGTACCTGATTGCGATTTATCTTTGCCTCCTCAATCATCGTACCTGATTAATACTCGGTTTTGCTCCCGTGTATAACATCCACACAGCCTTTGTGCATCATAGGGTGCATCGTGCATGCATGTTTTAGCGTATGATATTGATGCCGTATGATACCAAGGGAAAAGGGTTCTATGCATGCTCGCATTAGTTTTGGTTTATTTGGATTAGGGGCGCGTCAACCGTTAGGTCACTCATAATGAGCCACTCTAGGACATGTGGGGAGTCCTACAAAACATCGCCCCCCCCCCCCATAAGTCAGGGCTTGATTCGGCCTTGTTTAATTAGCAGTCTGTACTCTGAATAGTCGTATTGTTGGATGAGCGTATTTGGAAAATCTTCCATATTTTTTAATTCAAATGAGCGATTTATATTTTTTCGACGTCCGATTTCGAAACCTGAATGAAAAATGCGTCGAGAAAAATATTTCACAAATTTGTAATATACATTTCAAAATGATTTAATTAATATTGTCTTATTGAAGCCTACATTGTTGTTGTAAAGTATTTCAAAGTTTTCAGTTGGTTAATGAACTACTGTGTTTTTATTATGTGCATTTATATGTACATTTATGTTTTTTTTGTAGTCCTTCTTTTGTAAATCAGTTTTATAACTGAATAGGATAGACGTTAAATAAATAAATAGTAGGCTGTTTGTCCGGTAGAGAGCGAGCAGACGAAAAACATAACTTTCTAGCTATTTTTCTGGGTAATCAAAATGAGGTTTTCGGTAAGATCACTGCGCTCGCTTTACGCTCCAAAATTATAGGCGCTCCACGCTAAGAAAGGAGATGCGCGCGCTTTTCGACGGGCCAATCAGCGATTGTTATTTTAAATTGGAGCCTGCTGATGGCTACAATTCACCCGTTAAAAGCGCGCGCAACTCCTTTCTTAGCGTGGAGCGCCTATAACAGCTGTTCAACCTAATTTCCTGCCATAATAATTTGATCGAAAACTTTTCCGATCTTTTATTCAAGAAAATTACATTGGGCATGTCTCCATTATCTAGTCAACTGTCAATATGCTACATAACTTATTAATTTTAAAGGAATATCAGTTTATCAATTTTCCACAAAAAATGTAAATATTGTTTTCTTTTAAGATAATTACTATTCTGTTCGACGAATTAAAAATTGCGAGTGGCCATTCTTTAGAGTTTAGTCCAATAAAAAGCCGGCGTTGCCATGTTTGGGTCTTTTTATTTCCGTTCGTACAATAACATGTTCGAGGAATAATTGGGGGGAAACGACGAGAAAACGGAGAAACGAAAAATATGTTCAAATTGGCATTACAAATCTCTCACCTGTAATTAAATGTGTATCCTGCTAAGCAACGACTTTATAAAAACTGTTGCTCGCTCAAATAGCAGCGGGGTGGGGTGGGGAATGGAATTACCTATATACCAGCCTGCAGGCTTAGTTTTGTATTCCAGTCAAGGCAGAAATAATTGACATGTCACACGTATTTTTTACATTAAACAAATTTGAAACAAAGAATAATATTATTATTTGCTTATTCTATGCTAGATTAATGGATATAAATCCTTTTTTTTTACAGAAACGTTGATGCTAAATTTATTGGACCCTAATGAGATAAATGTGAATAGCACTGCCTCCGTGATGTTCGTCGTGGCTCCAGCCACGACGTACATCTAGGAGGCAGTGGTGAATAGTGATGGCAAATCGAAACTGTGAATGAGTGTATTTAGTAGGGGCTTGTCGATATTAAAAAGTTATCGAAAAACGATTTTACTGATCAATAATATAGATGACTTACAAATCAATAATTGACCAAATAAAAAATGTGTTCGTTTTACAACGAGATCGATTTTTGTTTTACTAATTTAATATTCTATAGTAATTTTTATAAAAACTGATTTACAAAGCTGGACAATACCATTGATTCGTTCGAAATATTGAGATATAAAATTCATGATAAATAATGATGAACAAACTTTAAAGAGGAAATATTTCCATCGCAATTTGCCAGTGGCTGCAGTGCAAAAACATAATACCATGAGAACACAATGCCTGGTCGTGAAATGCGGCCCATGGGGTTAAACGTGATGACGTAATGTTGCACGATTGGCTGCACGGGTGCAACTCACTCGCCTGCGTTGAAAACAGTGGGGGCTATTTAAAAATTTAAAATCAATTTATTTATTTTTATAGATTCTATAGAAAAAAAATCGATTTACTGGATGATAACATTACTGGGGATATAATCGGAATATTATTTTGTCAATAACAAATATCGATTGATAAAATCGACTTCCTTGCCCATTCGTATGCCTTCATTTATATTTTAAGTCGCTTACTTATTCATTTTTTAAGGTCATCATTGGGAAACAACCTCTGAAGAGATGATACGACCTGAGGAAAGCGGAAGAAGATGACATGACTGTGACATAACGTTATGTGACTTGTCCCCGAACTCGCTGCTTACACCGGGCAACGCGTTTCAGTCCACAAGGAAGGATGGCTGTGAGGAGAATTGGAGAAGTTAGCAAGACTTCGACGACTTCTTTCCAGTGTTCTCAGAGTAGTTACGTCATGATGGAGCATCCGACCGTCAATAATGAAAATCCTAAGAAGGTCACAAGGTGTAATATTCAATCCATTGAATCCGCACGTTATCTGTCACTTATCAGCCTATAATGCTGTGTTTTTTCTAGAGCCATGTTTAAAAATATTAAACAGCGATTTTGGAAAGCCTGCAACCAAACATTATTTTGCGTTCATAGTTTAGCTTAAGCCTACGTAACGATTAAAGACAATGCCTGTTTTGTTTGCCTAGCTGGCCGTAGCCTTTAAATTCAAAATAACTTAAGATTGAAATTTTATTTCAAAATTATGAAGTTTGTCTTCCGGTTAACTTTTGAGCAATACAAATCAATGGCGGATGCAATTTTTACGTTATGATACCCAGTGGTTGTTTGGCTTCAGAATATTTGCCTTCCATTTTAATTTTTTTATATGGGAACGTAGTAAATTCACAAAAGTCGTAAATAGGATTTCCGCACGATGTGTGTAGGCCTATGGCATTTTATTTTTACATTTTTTAAAATAGGTACAACTATGTCAAACAGGGGATTATTCTGGGTAAAAAAATATAGATTATTTCGTAATTATCTATAATCGTTCCCCGCCAGAGTTTACATCACCTTTCCAGGTAGAGCAAAGCCCAGGCGAGCAATCTCTATTCAAACTCGAGCACCGGGCCAGGAATTCAGATTAGTGAATATATGATAATGCGCTGCTTGTTCCGCTCCATTAGACAGGTAATCCGATAATTATTGTCATCCGGTCAACATTTTATTATGATTATTTTATTTTGTTTTGTGTTTTGTATTGCTGATTTTTCTCTTTGAAATAAACTCAATCGTTAAGAGTATTTATTTTACTGTATTTGAAATTTGTTCATCTTCCTGATGCAGATTATGTTTTTGATCGTGTTTCTACGACAAAAATTGACCAGTTTTGCCTTAGTATTATGAAACACCGATTATAGATGCACCAGTACGAAGGAAGATTCGGGTGCTGGTTTCGAGTAGGCCTACCAGTTGAGGTTTTTAAAATAATAATTATTGCATATACTTTCATAGCAAGCAATTAAAGCAATTAAAAATCATAGTTATGTGTATTTCATTTAACATTTGCATTTGGTGCGTGAATTTGTGTATCAATAAAATGTTGAATGCTATCTTGCAGTTCCTTTATTGGTTAACCACCATGTAATTGCAATGCACATAAATGCCTATATTACATTGTTGATTATAAGTGCTAACAGTTCTTTTAACTCGTAAGTTGATTTCTTTTCGTCGTACATAAAAAATTAAAAAAACGTTTTTCATTAAATTCGGAGCTTTTTCTAAATTTCGCAAAACTTTCGATAATTTTCTACTATTACGTAATTGTTTTATAAATGTACTCGGCAACAAGACGGTAATTAAATACAGGTACAGCTAGCTATTGTGTTTTTGACATTCATTGTGCATACAAATTTGACATTCTTTTCGCTAAATTGGCCCGATCGTTCCAGGAAGACGGCAAATACAGCGGTCACTTATCTCTCATCATATCTATGCCATTGACTGAACTTTAGTGGAGACTTGTTGAAAGTGGTCGTCTAGTTTCGTAGACTAGAATATGATTTATTCTCGGAATCAATCTGCGCCGATTGTCACGAATAGGACTACTGTACAAAATGAGTTGCCCCTCTTCAGGTGAGGGAGCTTTATTATCCAGCCTTTCAGTCTGTGTTCTGTTTTTATAAATATTCCTAAACCGCAAATTCTTCACGAATCCAAGTAACATAGCCGTTTTCGTGGGATTGCTAGGAATATTTTTTAGCATATTATAATGTGTACTTATGTATTTTGCCTACCCGCACAACAAGAGTTTTAAGACTTGCAATATGGACACTTAGGGCCACCTTAATTGCTTTACTTATGATTGACAACCTTATATGCCCAATGCAGTATTTAAATGTACATGAGTTTTTCCTTAAAATTTAAATGTAATATTTATTTAAAAGTAATATTAGTTTATTTATTTTTACTTTCTTAAAGGAACAACTACATCTTACTTTGGTTCTTAGATGTTCATGTACCAATTCGTTTTTTTGTGATTGTGGGACATAGACCCTACTCTTGTTAATTATTAATCTCGATTGAACCATTGTTAGAGTAGTATTTTCTTAACGAAATTCTCTACCTCCGATTGAGCTCCTCTCATTTCCTGTACTATTTTATTGTGTAACTGTTATGTTTTTCACATTCACAAAATGTATACGATTATACGAGTGATTTTAATCAATTTTTAATTATTGTTCCACCACTTATTATTTAGGCCTACTTTGATTGGCAAGAATAACGCACGTTAATCTTATTAAACGTGTCATGTTATGTGAATCAATTAAAACGTAAAAGTGTAATTACACCAAGTAATATAGCCAACGAGGCATATATATATTCCAGCTCACAATGTGCATTACAAATAATGTGATAAACTTACATAATTTAGAACGCAGATAATTAATTTCAATGTATCAGATGGGCTTGACAGACCATGGACAAAGTGCATAGAAACTAATGCCTATGTAATACATTATTATTAATGCACAAGAAGCTTCATTTTTGTGGTGAATGTTTCATTATTCTAAATGCAATATATTAGCATAAAATTTCATTAACATTGTGCATTAAAATGACTGCACATGTAATACATTAAAAAAAATGTACATGATACACACATTTCAATCTAATCTGCATTATTTTCAATGCAATAAAAGTGTATTGATCTCTATGTATATTGTGTACTAAAATTACTGCACAGTTGGAGCATAACTATTAATGCACAGGACTACAAAATTTCAATGTATTTGCATTAATTTCAATGCCTCTGTTGTGCATGAGACTTCTTGCTCAATGTGCAGAAAAAGACTGCACCTGTGGTACATTACATTTAATGCACGTGAGTAAAAGATAACTGGATTGTGCATTAATTTTTAAAGCAACATATGTGGATGAGATTTCATACTCATCTGCGTGGAAAAAAATTCAATTTTGGTGCATTAAAATTTATGCAGGTAAATGATAAAATTTAATGTGTTGTGCATTAGTTTTTTAAAACAAAAGAGGTACTTAAAAAAACAGCAAACAATTTACATTATTTTTAATGCAAAAATGCGTGCAGCATGCTGCACGCATTTTGTGCATTAAAAATAATGCAAATTTCTGTCAGTGTACGCTGATGACACCGCGTACTGGTGCTCCCACCGGTCTGCCGCCGGCGCCTTTCGGTGGCTTCAACTGCAGTTGGACGATCTTCAACTTTGGATGGCGCGTTGGAGAGTCCTCCCTAATGCCTCCAAGACTCTACTCCTGCTCTTCCGGCATCGACACAAAACTCGGAAATTCTCTCAACTGCCCATGCGTCGCTCCATCACGCTGTGGGGTGACCAGGTGTTTGTCTCCCGCGCCGCGAAATACCTGGGAGTGACTTTCACCGCCACTCTTGATTGGGCTGCCCACACCAGGGACATATGTTTGCGGGCGAGGCGGCGTATGAACCTCCTCGTGATGCTGCGGGGCCGTGTCCGGGGCTGTAGTTTCCGGACACTCCGCCATACATACCAGGTGTTCCTGCGCCCCTTGTTCGAACACGCTACTGCTGCTCTTGCGCCAGTCCTTGGTCGTCACCTTCGGGGTTACTGCTCGCTAGAGCGTCGTATCCTGCGTCGTATTGCCCGCCTGCACCCTGCCACGCGCAACGGCGAGGTGTACGACGTAACAGGGGTTGAACCCTTGCCGGTGCGACTTGATGCCCGCACCGCCTCGTATGTGCACCGCCTCCGCCTCCGTGAACGCACAGCTCTCCTGGATCATCTCTACGCCCCACAGGTTGCCCGCCCCCACCGCCGACGACCTCGGTACCAGTACCCGAGCTACGCGGATGCCCTCCCTGTGGTCGCCGGCCCCAGGTGACTCCTTCACCGAGCGCTGGGGCGGGCGTGTGGTGCCTGGGGCGCGGGTACTCGAGGGTTCGTGCCTCTGCGAGTGCGCGCGAGTGTTTCCCTCCTCGCGGTGTGCGTGTGCGTCGTTGGGAGCCGCGATGTTGGTGTGTCCGTGCCTCGACACCCACGATCAGTTTGTGTTTTGTGTTCCTGTGCCCGTCCTGTTTGTACTCTTGTTTGTATTTTTGTTCACTTGTACGTGATTTGCTTGTTTCTTGTCTAGGAGTATTTACCCCGTCTATTTGTGTTTTTATGTTGCTTTCTTGCCATATGGTATTCTTGCACCTCGCAGTGCCAGTGTGGCATAATAACTTTCATAATAACTTTCATTTTTGACTTTTGAACGTTTTTTCTCTCACTACTTGGCATGATTCTGCTGTCCTCTCCTCAGTGCTTTCTGTGTTTAACATCTGTGTTTCTTTGTATGTTCCTTTGTACATGTATAGGCTGCAGAGGGCAGAATTGTTGCCCTATATCGGCCTTCCCGCCCAAGGGGCGGGAAAATATCAATAAATACAAATACAAATACAAAATGCCGCAAGACCGAAGAATTCGGTGTAGTGGCACTAGCAGGACGGGTCGTTCATCACAACTTACTTTAGATTTTACCGATTTTCGGTCTTGTTTTGTGGCGATTGTTTGTTGTGTGTATTATTCGATGATGTGGTCCATACTCTGAAAATAAAATAATTCGGTCTTACGACCCCTTCAGAAATACTTCTTGAGCTGGAATTTTAAACTGACATCCGTGACCAGGTAACTGAGAACTGCTAACAAAATGATCAAAATCCGTTGCGATTTAAACGTACAAGAAATAATAAATTAAAAATAATCTTAAAATTTGTAGGATTTATTTTAACGACACAGGTTTTGTTTTTGAAGAAGTCATTTTCATCGTATCATTGGGGCTGTGATTGTATGCAGTGACCAATGTGTATGGAATCTTGCACGCTCAAGGAACCCCCAAATTCTGCTCGGAGATTGAGTAAACCTTGCAATATTTACACATTTTTCGTACTGGCTATGTTTTCCATAGTATTGTCCCAGATGATGGACTACACTGCGATATATGCATTTCAAAACATGTTTAATAATTTTTTAAATACAATCCAGAAATTACAAAATCTTTCCCGACCAGGGATTGAACCCACGTCTCCCACATTTCGTCTATAAGGGCGCTTTAGCCAACTAGACTAGGGAAACGCCAAAGTCGTTGTTAGACGAGTGAGTGAATCATGGGCGCCGGGAGGGGGGGCGCTTGCCCCCCCTGGATTTCAGGAAAAACAAATTTTAACCGGCGATGTGCGTTATTTACATATAAATTAATGTATTTGTGGACCGAAATTCAATTGAAAATTAATATTAATAATATTAATATATTAAATGATCTGATCGGGAGCGGAGTGTTCCTAGTTTTATTTGAGCGAGCGAAGCGAGCGTCTCCACTTGACTCTTATGGCTCGAATGTCTGTTTTTTTTTTTTTTTTTCTGTTACTGCTTCGATACAGGTCGCACCGTTTCTCTGATCGACCTGAAATTTTGCACACATGTACATACCACCTAGGCGGGTTGCTGTATAGTTTTGTGGCAAAATCGTTCAAAAAGTTAAAAAGTTACATTAAAGTTAATCGAAAGTTTTTTTTTCAAACTAAACGGCGACAAAATCTGAGGTGGCCAAATCATTTAGAATGTCCGTCCGATCACGAATATGTTATTTTTATTTTGATCCGATAGTGTAGATGGAAATTACATTATAACAAAGTCCCGTTACCATGGCAACGGAAAGTCGCACAGCTTTTTTGGCTCATGATAGCGGTCGAACGGAGGCTCGGATCGAGTTGAAATTTTGACCATCCGCAAGTTTCGTTCCCGATTGAATGCCATTAGTTTTGTGGCAAAATCGTTCAAAAAGTTATCAAGTTACATTAAAGTTAATCTAAAGTTTTTTTAAAAAACTAAACGGCGACAAAATCTGAGGTAGCCAAATCATTGAGAATGTCCGTCCGGTCACGAATATGTTAATTTTATTTTGATCCGATAAGTAGTGTAGATAGAAATTACATTTTAACAAAAGTAACGTTACCATGGCAACGAAAAGTCGCACAAGAATTCTGGTCACTATGTACTGCCACCTAGAAGAAATCAAGAGTAAAATAGTTTTCCCAAAGAAATGATGTCAAGGTCCTCTAGATGGGCGTGGATTTTATCCATTCTCTCATATTTTTACAAATTTTCAGCTAAATCGGTCAAGACCTTAAAGACTTATTGGTATGTAACATTATGGGAATGTCGTACTCGGGTCGTGTTGCACGTACCGGTGCTCGCTCAACAACGCGTCCAACTGAGCGTTTTCCTAGTTTATCTCTATCAATTAGGAACATTTAGTTCTATCATGCAGACAAGTGACAACACTGTAGTCACTCACTGCGTTTACCAAGGGTTCTAGTCTGGCTTACACTGGACCTGTTTCATCTAGTCCGAGGCGTAGCAACAAAACTAAGCTGATCTACTTCAGTCTAATTTCAAGCCGAACTCGTCACACCCTACTAAACTATACTCATAACCTCCCCGTCAAGTTGCAGTGAAGTTTTTATCACGCTCGGTTGGCTCGCTTCAAGCGATCTAGACTCGTTAGTGGTTTTCTAGTTCCGAATATCGACTGCACAAAAATTACATAATTTTGGTATCGTATTCAGCCCACTACTTTTTTTCTAAAACCCACCAAATGCATTCTAAAAACATGATTTTCAAAAATTTCGCCTGCGGCGCTATTGTTGGTGTGCTACGCCCCCCAAACCCCCGTGCTTCCCCAACGAAAGTACAAATTGTCATTTTTGCCCCCCTACCAAAATTCCTGCCGGCGCCCATGGAGTGAGTCATGTGTTGAATACCCGGGAGCATTTCCATTTAAGTTTGATAATTGTATTCGTATAAATAATAGTGTTTTTAAGGTTAGTTGGTATAAGGGCGCGTCAACTGTAAAGCCATAATGCGCCACTCTAGCCTATGATAGGCTAGGGAGGCCTTAGTTAGGGGGAAGAAAATAATGTTATCGGGTACTCAACACATGGCTCACTCACTCGTCTAACAACGCCTTTCGCGTTTCCATAGTTATTATTTATTATTATTTATCCAGCATTAGTGTGAAATTTGATAACTGTGTTATAAACCGTTTCCCCCCCCCCCCCCCCCAAAAAAAAAACAGAAATCTGAGCGCCTAAACTCGTCTCCACGCCAGTTTTGATTCCCTGTGCGTGCTGCAACTTCTTTCACGTTTATGTATTGAGGTCCATTAAGTTGTAACCCCCCCATTACAGCACAAACGATGGGACCAATTGCATCGTTAGTGCTACGTTTGTGCTGGTTTGTGCCGCAAACCGCATCGTTTGTGCTGGTCCCGTTAAAAAGTTACAGGCACTTGAAAGTGGGTGGTTACAACTTAATCCCTAACCATCCATTCTTCTGATCGACTTGAAACTTTGCACGCGGTTAGTGCTACGTTTGTGTGGTTTGTGCCGCAAACCGCATCGTTGTGCTGTTTCTGTTCAAAATTACAGGCACTTGAAAGTGGGTGGTGACAAACTGTATAGTAGAAGCAACGAAGGCACAAAATCGGCTTATCCACCACTAATTCAAGAACTTAAAATGAAATAAAATAAATAAATTGTATTAAGAGTCTTCCCACTCAGACTTTAAAATCAACCCGACCAAGCCAACCCTGTAGGCCCCGACGCAATCGACGAGTGAGCGATAACCAACCAAAGATCGATTTTTAATAGGAAATATAGCAATCAGTGGTAGGACAGTGCGAACACCCGCGAATTCAACGTCAGAATCAATAAGGCCGATTCAGAACAACTCTGAATTTATTATTTTGCTTCGTTGCTAGGACGCCCCAAAAAGTCCCCGTTTAAAAAACTCGTAAGACATGAAACTGATGGACTTAAGTCCAAATCAGAAGTTAAAAACTTCTGACTCTAGGGGGAAATCGAACCCTGGACTTTCTGCATTGGAAGCAGATACGCTAACCACAAGCCCAACGAGCCACACTTCTTTTTTGGGTACAGACATATTCTTAAAAAAAAGAGTGCTTATTACGCACATATAAAGTCTGACGCTAAAATATGATGGGAAATTGCTTTAATTTGCATTTTAATTTCGATTAATTGAAATCAAATATACGTTTTGTTAAGTTACTTGCTAACTAAATTTAAAAGTTACTGTTGGTATTTTATGAACACATACATACATTAAATGTACAAAAAAAGAATCCAAAAAAGTCATTTAATTAATATTTAACAGTATTTTAATCAAATTTACGTAGGTGTAATCAAACTTTGATTGCGGGTAAACGAATTAACTTATGTGATATTCCTAAATGGTAAACAATTAATTGTGAACCAGTTAACAACATACATAACTATCATAAAAAGTCTACCTATCCAAATCCAAAATTGCTAACTGGTCTCCAATCAATTATGCAAATTAGCGATTAATTGTACATTATTGATCGAATATGAAAGTAATATATTTCTTGTGCTGGGATGTTCTTAATATTGTGCATATTACGCACATGTGCAGGTCTACGTCTGAGATATGACGGTAAATTGATTAAATTTGCTTTTAATTGTGTTTAAAATTAAAATTACTAATTATGCTTTATTTTCTACAAAATTACTGATTTCAAATTTTTGGAATTACTGTAGGGGAGAACTAACATTGTTTAACTACGCTTAATTTCTTAATTTCCTTAAAATAATATTTGAATTATAATATGTGCCATCAAAATTCATCCTTTTTCATAATAAAACACCCCATAAACCACGTCAAAACAATTTGCTGTCTTTGAAAGTCTTAATTCGTTACTAAAATTTACTCACTCTAACTGTGTGCTGTAACCTAATTGGATGAGCGTAGCGAGCGAAGCGAAGATTCCATTTCACTTCACTGGAGAAAAAAATCCGGAACTTTTTTTATCTTTTTTTTTGGACTTAGATCTGCCACTTTTTTGAGCGCAATGGGGGTAATTTTTGCTCATAAAAAACGCAATTTTACTATTTTTTTTCGATTTTGAAAAAAAAAAATGTCTTCGACTTATAACCCCTACATGCTTTATCCGATTGTCATGATTTTTTCATAGAAGTTTAATTTTATGAACTGAGATATTCGTGTGAAAATTGAGCGTCATCGAATAATTTTTTCTTATAAAATCGAAATTTAGGGTTTTTTCTTTTTTAAAACAATTATTATTTGACTTATAACACCTACATGCTTTATCCTATGGTAATAATTTTTTCACAGAATTTTTGATTTTATGAATTCATATATTCGTGTTAAATTTGAGCGCAATCAATTGCAATTTTACGATTTTTTTCTTTAAAAAAAAAATACGATTAATTAAAAAAAAAAAAGGTGTATTTAAACCGCTGGACTCAAAAAATATATTTCATTAAGGCTAATTAGTAATGAATTTAGCAATTAACAGAAAAATTATTGGGGCCACCATGACCTCCCAAAAAATTGTCAAACATAATATTTTTCGAGCTAGGTTCCATCGGCAAAAATCTCCCATAAGAAATAACATGGGGACGATCTTTATGCCCCGTGACCTTGGAGGATTTTGATCAAAAAAATATTGGCCATTATTGACGTACTCTACAGTCTTTTCTGTAAATTCTCTATATTTTGTTTTGTAATTTGGGCAAGTAGTTCGGTCAAAATATGCTGATTACCAAGATGGGGTGTGATTTTGGAATGCATATTTTTGCCGTGTTTGAGGGATATTTGGGCACAGTTTCAAGACACGATGTTATGAAGGGGCATTTTAGATTGGTACTATGCTCTAGTATCTATGTGGACCAAAAAGAAGCAAGTTAAAGCCGATTTGGGGTTTTTAGCCCCTTTAAGTTTATTTTTTATTAATTTTAATTAATTTAAAAAAAAATTCGACTAAGTAATGATTTTTTCACATAACAACAGAAATCCGCGTAACACATGGCAGCTCAATGCACAAATTACGCTCATTCATCAACGCGGTGGGACTTTAGATTTTTCCTAGTTTTTATAAAGTAGTAATAATTGCTAAATTTAATGCCAATTAATTGAATGTAAAATATCTGAGATCGTAGATTTGCTTTTGACCGCATTGTAGGTAATTGTTGTCAAGTTTAAAATAATTACTTTTTAATGGATGAGCAAAGCGAAGACTTCAATTTCACCGACCCCCAAAAAATTTAGCTCGTGTTTTTTTTCTCTCTTTCTGTCTGTCTGTTTGTTTGTTTGCTCTCTACCGGGCAAACGGCATATGCGATCTGGATGAAAATTGGGAGGGGACCTTTGAAATCTCTGAACTTAGACTTGCTACGTTTTTGGGTACGATTGAAGAAATATTTCTCTGAATATCGTACTTTACGATTTTTTTTCGATTTTTTTTGCGAATTTTCGTGACATTTGGGACGATTCTGACCAAACGGGTGGGCTACAACGTTCATATTTCACATGGCATTTAAGTAATGGTGATGTATTGCTTTTGAAAGAAAAAGTTGAAAAATTATCCAGAAACCATATAAATAAAGGTTTAAAAATAAATTTTTGGGAGGTATTTTTAATAACAATTAAGAAGCACTAGAAACTTGACAAAAATCACCTTACAATGCGTTCAAAAAGCACTTGATAAGTAAGAGATCCCACTCAAACTAAAACTTACTATTTTATTTTTTTTATTTATTATTTATTTAAAACGTCTATCCTTTTCAGTCATAAAACTGATTTACAAAGGAGGACAACTAAATAAATTTTATTACATAACTACAAAAAAGCTCATTCACCCAAACGCGACTAAAATAAGCGTTTGCAAAGCTTCCTAGTGTTACAAAAAAACCACTAGTTCCTACCGATAGCCGAGTTGACTGTTTAAAAACATATATAATATAGACGTCTACATTTTGTGTGCGTGTACTAGACAATCATATAGTAATTTTAAGACTGGGACTCCATTCGTTTCTCAATCCAACACCTATGGCGGCCATCTTTAAAGATAGCGTCTATAGTGTGATAAGACTACTACATTTTAACGGAATCTGGCATGTGGCACGATTTTTAGTATAACATCTACTATTCGGAACTCAAATATGGCAGTAGAAGTAGTAAAACCGTGGATTTCGAGGCCGTAAATTGCAAAATTTTACACATTTAATGGCAATTTTGTTACCAAATTCACTATTCCATCTTTAAGATGGCGCCATAGGTAAATGGATTGCGAGATGAATGCACTCCCGGTCTAAAAATGAAAATTTTGGTGTGTAGTACACGTATAAAAAAATGGCCTCTATATAAAAATGCACAATTGATTCACACCCACGCCAGACTACTACTTCGGGTTGGTTTGTGCCACAAACCGCCTCGTTTGTGGTACCATTTGTGTTGTTGTTTATGTATACAAAATATTGTACATTTAGTGTTATTAGGATTGTGCAAGGATTTGTATAGGTGCTTTGTTTTCATGTTTATTTGGTACAACAATCATTATACTTTATAATGTATGAAAACAGTGTTTTAATACATAATTGATTTTGCAAGTGTCATATAATTTCAATTTTTTACATAGCAAAAAAGTTATGTCTTGAGGAAAATTTAGTAATCATATTGTTTTACAAATGTAAAATTGATAGTTGAAAATGAACGTGACATCAAATACGTTAGTAGCACAGCAAGTATCATAGCAACGTTAACAAACCCTAATTACAAATCTACATTGTATGTACAAGACGAATTATTTTAATAATACATAATATTCTTTCGTGAAAAGACATAAAAATAAATACTCACAAAAATACTATTTTAATACATATTTTTAACTTATTGATTATATTCACAGTTTTGTAGTTGAATCTACTTAGGCCTACGGTTAAGTAAATAAAAAAATAATATAACCGAATTCAACTAACAATTAACAATTAATTGTTACTAACTAAATTACAAGTACTTATATTATGTGGGGATATTTTATTATTATCTAGGGCGACGGTCGTTCGCCCGCAGCCAAGTGCACGCGCCCCCTCGCAAGCCATAAAATATGTAAAGCCAACTTTCAAAAAAACCTGGAAGCAAAAATATGATAACCATACGGAAACGTGTAATTGTTTTTACTTTTAGAAGGATTTAAGCCCCCACAGGATGCAAAGAGGGTATCGAGCCGATGCTGTTTTGTTCTAATAGAGGGTAATTATTATAAAAACTAGGAAGTTCGCAACGCTTTTTCAGGCGCGTTGTTGGATATGCGTAATTGGTGCATTGAGCTGCCAAGTGTTCATGAGTAATAATTTTTTTGATTGCACTAAAAT
The DNA here is from genome assembly GCA_024449915.1 of Sweltsa coloradensis. NCBI lineage: Eukaryota > Metazoa > Arthropoda > Insecta > Plecoptera > Chloroperlidae > Sweltsa > Sweltsa coloradensis. Next base: position 3,534 of record JAMZAV010008914.1, on the reverse strand, counting down.
TTCACAAAAAATATGTTAATTCACAAAGTCAAACTTCCGTGAAAAAATCATTACAATCGGTAAAAACGTATTGGGGTTTTAAGTCGAAGAATTTTTAAAATCGAAAAAATCGTAAAATTGAGTTTTAATGAGAAATAATTTTTCGATTGCTTTCAAATTTCACATGAATATATAAATGCATAAAACTAAAGGGTTTTGTGAAAAAATCATTACAACGTAATAAAGCATGTTATAAGTCAAAGAAATGTTTTTTTTTAATCGGAAAAATTGTAAAATTATTATGATTTTCAAGAAAAATAATTTTTCGATTGCGCTCAAATTTCACATAAATAATTAATTCATAAAATTACGGTTTTTGTGCAAAAATCATACATCGGATTAAGCATTATGGTGTTATAAGTCGAGGACAGTTTTTAAAAATTTAAAAAAATCGTAAAATTGCGATTTTTAAAGAGAAATAATTTTTAATTGCACTAAAAACGTGGCAGTTCTAAGTTCAGAGATTTCGATGGTCTCCCGAAAAATTTTATCGCAATTAGAGTATCGGTTTAGCCGGAATCTTGTTTACAATCACAGAAAAATACAAACAGAAGAAAAAGAAAAAAAGAAAAAACATTCCGGATTTTTTTGAAAGGAATCTTCTCTTCGCTCGCTACGCTCATCCAAAAAACTAGTAGAACAGATAAATGTTTATTAAAAATGAATCTTTTTAGACTTATCTCTGTACTTTTAACTAGGAAAACGCTTTAAGGCCCGCCGCGTTGTTGGATGAGCGTAATTGGTGCATTGAGCTGCCATGTGTTACGCGGATTTTCTGTTGTTCTGTGAAAAAATCATTACTTAGTCGAAATTTTTTTTTAAATTAAATTAAATAAAATAAAAGATGAACTTAATTTTTTTTAATAAATCATAATTTTAAAAAAAGAAAAAATCGTAAAATTGCAATTTTTATAAGAAATAATATTTGATTGCGCTCAAATTTAAAAACGAGTATATTAATTCATGAAATTAAGGTTCTGTGAAAAAAACATTACAATAGGATTAAGCATGTAGTGTTATAAGTCAAAGAATTGTTTAAAAAAAGAAAAAAAACCCGTAAAATTTCGATTTTCATGAGAAATAATTTTTTGATTTCACTCAAAGTATGTAGGTGTTATAAGTCGAAGAAATTTTTTAAAAATCGAAAAAAAAAATCGTAAAATTGAGTTTTTTATAAATAAAACATTTCCCCATTGCGCTTAAAAAACGTGGCAGTTCTAAGTTCAGAGATTTTGAAGGCCTCCATAAAATTTCATCACAATCGGAGTATCGGTTTTAAACCCGGGAAACGTGTTAACAAAAAAACACAAAAATACAAAAAAAAAAAAATATTCCGGATTTTTTTTGAATGGATTTTGAAGGAATCTTCGCTTCGCTCGCTACGCTTGCTACGCTCATCCAATTAAATATTATGTAATATTTCGACTTTAGTTAATAGCCTTATTATTTATATTATAAAATAAGGTATTTAGACTCACTTTTGATTGAAGAATTATGACGATGGTGTGACTATCGAGACGATAGTGTGCTCATGAAATGAAATTGTATAACCGTATAAGCACCACTGGGAAAAATGTAGAAGATTATGTTCTTTTAGAAGTGTGTATAAGCTTTATTGGGAGCAACGAAAAACGGTGTGGCTACTGTCCGGTGGAGAACGAACAAACATACAAAGAAAATAAAACAACCTTCATAGTTTGATTTTTTTCTCACGGTAGTCAAATTGAACTTCTCGCTTCGTTTGCAGCTACATACGTTTAAAACGTACATCCAATTGACTCATGTTTCATTTTATGCGATTGATGAAGTCTCATTTGTAAGCTGCGGTTTAAACACGTTTACAACTCGTAGTAATAATAATGGATATCGACCTGGACCCTTGATATGTTATTGCTTGAAATACCCGATTTTTTTCTTGTAAGTTGTTGTAGATCGTCAGTGGCAACCCAATTTGTTCAATAAGCTTTTATTTTTAGAAGCAGTGTACATTAAAAAATACATTATTCACTCTTGAAATTATAATTATTACTAGACATTGATTTTTATTTTATATACAAAAATGTGACGTATTTTGAGTATTTGGCATAAAAATTAACCAAATCCTTAAAAAATTTCAGCTATATTCATAAAAATAACAAAATGTGTTTGGTTGGCGGTTTATTAGTTAATTTTGAATCTTATTATAATTAAAGTTACACAAGTTATTGAGGTTCTTAGATTAAATGTGGATAAAGAATATCAGAATACACTCACCCATGTCATTCAGTTTGTTTCGTCAAATTCTAGTTTATATTTCCTAAAAGAGTCTGAGGTAAATTATAGATTGCTCATACACTCAAGAAACGAAATTGAGATCCAATGACATATTATACATACTCGAATGACAAAGACAAAGTATCCTGTAATGTTAACATGGCTGATTGATGGTGATAATTTTGACCAAAATTGTTTTCAGTGGGAAATATCCGATATTTATCGAAATACGTGTATCGATCACCAATAAATAAAGGTGATAAAGATGATTTTGAATTTGAAATCATAACTTTATGGTAATAAGAAAATATTGTAGGTTGTTGTGCAATTTAGTGAACCAGAAACATGTTACAACAATTAAACACATTAACTGAAAGTCCATTAGCCACATGTTTGTCTGTGAGATCAATATATTACAACAATGAAAATCGAACCAGTAATTCATGTTTGAGACTCACAAATTTGTGAACGCGCAAGTAAATTTTGTTATTCAGATCTATCATGCAAACACATTTTCTCGTTGGTAAACTTTTACACTATTTTGCTTTGTTAGAACAATGGGTGACTGGTTAGACATTACCCAGCAAACACGAATTGGTGGGCCCTAAGTGGCCGCAAGCAGCTGGCCAGAACTGAACTGGCCAGCCGCTTGCGGGCCGACATTGTTGGCCAGTTACGGCTCGCTCTGATTTTGTCCCACCTGCCATCAGCCGGCCGTCACTTGTGGCTCGCTTCCGGCCCTTAACCGGCAAATGGCCAAAGATGCCAGCCCGCAAGCGGCTGGCCAGAAGTGAACTGGCCAGCCGCTTACGGGCCACTTATGGCCCATAAATTCGTATTTTCTGGGAAATCATTGGGACCAGCGCGATCTGGTATCTAAATATGTAAACAAAAAATTAAAATAATAAGTATTTTTGTTATTAAATCAGTGTCACAAAGGTATTTCGTCTTAATTCTGACACCAGTCGAATATCTGTAGGTTGATACACAACATGTATTAATTGCAAGTAATTATAAAGTTTCAAGTTAGGTGTCTCGAACTCGGTCCAGCAGGGCGACTTTCCATCTGTAAGCCTAGCCTCTAACCGTTGCGCCACGGAAGAAGCTTGATGTGTTGAGGGAATAATCACCTATACATACAATAGCAAATCGACTTTCACTGGATGGGTGATTGTTAAAATATGTTTAGCCGGAAGACGGTTTTCTAGTGATGAGCCAACACATTAACACTGGCAACGGCAG